>JAURVB010010351.1:0-21989 GCA_033002965.1 Piper betle | reverse complement strand
GTTATGTAGGAATCAACAAACGATGAGGAAGGGTCATGTTGGATGTTGGACATAAATATATACATGAATTAAGAATTGTGTCATATGTTATTATATAAGGTTGGCCTAAATTAAATTGATCTACTAAAGTGAAAGGTTATGGGCCATAAATTAAGGTGTGGAATTCAATGTGAAAAGTGTGGAATTCAATGTGTAGATACCTTTTCATATTTCTCTTTTCGTGATGGGTGAAAATGAATTTATGAAACTACAGCTATAAATAAGGAGGTTATGGTCCCTGAATCAATAAGCAGTTTTCGTTCTGGTATCCCATTGTCCAGAATTCAGGTTTTGGAAAACTCTTCTTAGATTCAGAAGACCAATACCTAAGGTGGTCAAGACTCTAGTTTTTTTTATGGCTTCAGGTACGCTTCCGCTATCTAGTTTATTTACTCGATGATTTGATATGAAATCTAATAAAGTACAACAAGCGGCATCAGAGCCAACTTCATATTAAATCATTGAGCATTCAGTTTTATTTGTGTTTAATTATGGATTGAAACTATTTAGTTTCATATCATATTTAGATCTACAGATTTTACAGATTCATGATTAAGGAAAGTACAAGAAATTTGTACATGGGATTTTTATTCCCAAATTAAGGTCCTCTTTTGGTAAAATAACGTGAGGAAAATACAGTTACAAAAGGTTATAATTTCGGAAACTCCCACATAAAGTTATTTTTATAACCTTTTTTGTTCAGCCATAATTAATATTTTAAAATTTATTAAGGACTACAATATGCTGCCAAAGTAGCCTCTTTTGTGGAAATTAATTTTTTTAAATATTAAGATGGTTATGAGTATTTAATTCATGTGGATATTAATCGGCCCAAAGGAAGGTTAATATTTGACAGAATTATATATTCATTTGTGGTAATAAATATGGGATGATTGTTAAGTGTCCATGTGAATGATAAATCGGCCCAAAGGAAGGTTTATTGTTTGACAGGATTTATTGTCCATATTTTACTACACTAAGACTCATTTTTGTAATAAATATGAGATGATTATCAGGTTTCCATGTGGATAATAAGTCGGCCCAAAGGAAGGTTTATTATTTGACAGGATTTATTATCTATATTTGATTACTGTATTGAGACTCATTTTAAATATGGTATAATTATCAAGTTTCCATGTGGATAATAAATCGGCCCAAAGGAAGGTTTATTATTTGACAGGATTTATTATCCATATTTAATTACTGCACTTAGAGTACCACTTACAAATTAATATTTCTGTCCAAAGACTAAATATTAATGTTGTGCTAGGTATCTGTTGATGGGATTAACCATTATTTGAATTATTAATCTTATTATGTGCATGTTATTTTGTTCTATTTTCAGTTAATCAATCTGCTTCTATGATTTCTGCCAACATCAATTCAGTTCCAATGCTTAAGGATAATTTTAAGGATTGGAAAGAAAGTGTAATGATTATTCTCGGCTGCATGGATCTTGACCTTGCATGCATGTGGGCATTGACAAATAGTAAGAACTCCCACGAATGGCGGTAGGCCTTCATTACTTGTCACTAGATATCTCAATTAGTTCCCCAATTTTCTATCCTTCTCTTACTCACGACTATTGTCTACTTCTTACGGCCTTCGTTTAATCTTCACAGTTATTTATCACCAATGGAGCAAGAGCCATCTTCATCATCCCCTTAACTTGAAGAAGACACTAATACTAATCCACCATCAAAAGCTCCTCCATCACCACCACTGCCTTCACCTTCGAAGATGTCGAATAAAGTAAGATGGTGACAAGGGCGGCTACAATTTTCACCAATGTCGTCTCCATCCGTGTGCCTCTGGCTGGGATATGCCTCTTGTTCAACGAAAGACTATGAATGTGAGCGTTTCCTTGAGCTGTCAAAGCTGTGGCTCGCCATTGGGATTGGCTTGATCTTCGTTTTCCTCAGCAATCTCGTTGCACAATACACGTCGAACCGTCCCTTTCTCATGGCAGGCTTCCTCCCTTTGTGATCATGTTCTGGCCCTTGTTGACGCTACAAGACGGAGAGCAGGGGCGTGCCGGCGTTACCTGGGTGGCTCGAGCACAAGATCAGTCAGATGGATTATTGGGTCACTATCCAAAAAGTGCATATATGATTCTCATGTATGTGATGACTTCGGATCAAGGATGATAGGCCTCAACTGGCGCCAATTTAAAATGAAGAAGGCGAACCCAGGTGAGTTACGAAGAGACTAGCTAGAGCACCTTTTCTAATCATAAGCAAACATTAGTTATCATGCTTTCAATTAAAAAGATAATGAGCAATTTTTCTGTTTGCAATGTTAATAATGGATGTTGCAGGCCTCCAATTGATAAGGGTATTTAGCGGTTCGTATCGCTTCATAGTTTTACCTCTTCCAACAAATTGAATTCCCCATTTGACTCAATATATCTGCTCATGACAACCATCCCTTGCAGTAAAATTCTTGATTACATATGCCACAATCTAAGTTTCTAACTTCTCATTAATTTGCTTTTATGTGCCAATCTCCATGAATCAAGTCCAAGCAAGAAACAAACACGTACATCACTTCATAAAATAATACTACCATAACATCACTTCCAACAATAATTGTTGATTATCAAGGTAACACCAGATGACATTTGTTTCCCCGACTGCGATCATGCCTTGAACAAGAGGGCCCACAAATGGCCTGGCCCAGACTGGCAATCCACATTTATGCATTTAGGACAAAGACAATGGACCTTAGTTGGCGTATTCTTCCTTGTCATTATTTCACTTCCCTCATTTTTAGCGGTCACACTCCCACTCCAACCCAATTAGCATACACCACCAAAAGCTTGGCATCTTCTTCTCAGGGCCATCTTCCTACTTAAACTTAATCAATTGAACTGATTTACCTTTCTCTTTAGCTACACATTCATCTTATGTTACCCTGGTTTTATTAGCACCAATTGCTCATGCAGTCTTTTTCCACACCCCCTCCTCTTCCAATCCAACTTCCAAACTGGATCTCCTCAACCTTCCTCTCCTCTACTTACCTCTCCCACACGATGAATTGTCATACTTCTTACCTTCCATTAATGTTCCTGCTCCTTGTGCTTTTCACAGGCCAGTTCTTGGAGTGTAGCTCCGGCAGGAAGGTTACTGATAAGGAGAGAGAGGTGAGGTTGAAGGCATTGTTTTTCCCACCATCTGCCCATTTAGCTTCATGGAGCTTCTCAAGGATGACGCCTTTGCCGAGCCCCAGCGACAAGGACTTGAGACGTGGCTATGAGGAGGAGAAGCGGGCAGTGCCCACCGGACCAAACCCACTTCACAATTGATCGGAATTAGCCATGAAAGTGGAGAAAACAGAGTTTTGCAGTTTGGTAGATAAAGTGGGTTCTCATATACTGTGTCAATAATATGAAGTTTGTAAGTAGTGATTAAACATACATTTTCTTGTACATATACAGTATCCATGAGTTTGATCTGTTTATCATTTTTCTTGGCCTAGTCTTGGCATCCACCGCTTGTGGATTCTTAGAAAACCCTTGTAGTTTTTTTCCCTTTTCCCAAAGGCAAAATCCTTGTAGTTAAGATCAAGCCTAGTGCAGATTTCAGAGTGCACTTCAGAAAGATCATAGCAATATTCTTTTAAGATGAATGTATCCGATGATGAATGATACACAGAGTTTGCCAGATCCTTATTTTTTCCATTGGTTTGATGAAGTTATTGAATTGTGTTGAACCCCATTTCTGGGTGGGTCAGAGAGTAAAACATGATGTGTAACTTCTTTGTAAACAGTGTAATCACCAATGAAATGTCAGCCCCCACTCCACCGTTTACAGGAATCTTGTGAATTGATTAGGAGCACATCTTGTGGAATCCTATGGTTAAACAAACATGGATGACATTTCTCTTGGAACTAGGAATGGGTCTGGGAGAAACTGTGGGAGGGAGTACGAAAGCAATTTCCAAGGAAACCACCTCACCATGTATTGAAGTACACCAGGTTCTATCTACCACTTGGTGACGACGAACTTCATGGAAAGTTGTTGGAAGTGGAGGAGTGAGTCAAAGATTGAAGCTCCATTAAACGCCGAAAGATGCTTCATTATTTGTTTGTTGCGATGCCATTGAATTATTTCTGGCTCTACTTCAATAAAAAATGCAAGGCTTAATCAAACACCAGTTCGTTTAAAGACCATCTTTTTTTATAGTTCTTGTACCAGGGCAAGTTGATGAACTATTTAGACATTGACTAATTAGAGGCAGCTAGCAAGCATATAAAATACACAAAGTTAGATGCTTGTTTATGAACTGTGAGGCCATGTTCATCCATGACAAACATCACATGCAAACTTCACTAAGCAGCATTATCTACAACATTACAATTTCCTGCAATATGTATCATAATATATAAACTAGGCAGCTTATAAGTATTTGTGAAGCAGACCAGCATCGGTGTGCTCTCCTTCACCGCATACGGTTGATTTGTTGGCATCAAAACGAAAAGAAAAAATAGCTGACCTCAAAGATGATATATAGTATGGACATAGTCTTGGGAAATATACACTCCAGCAAAAACAAGCCAGAAAATATTTCCCCTACTCGTATAAAAGAAACACTTATGCTAGCATAGCCTAAAGGTCATCTCGATAATATATACGAGTAGGTCTCGATCATGATCATGGAGTACATCGCCCTCGTTGAGTGCATCATCCTCAACGTCCTCTACGCGACCATCGACATCACCATCTGCAAGTCAATCCGGATGTCATAGGAGGTCGATCGCTCCCACGACCAAACACTCTCCATCAAAGAAGACAAGAGCAAGACGGGACTCCATCACCTGAGTCGCCGACATCAAGACAGCAAGCTCCGTCCCTATGATGATGCTCAACAAGCCATTGTTCAGCTACACCTTCACAGATCTCCCCTCGGCAACCTCCCTCTTCAATCGAGAAGCTCACTCTTGCCGAAGGCCACACTTGACAAGACGGACATGCACTTGTCGGTCATTTGTCAAGCTAGAAGAAGTAGCTATCCCAGTGAGAACAATAGCAAAAGTGAAATGATCAGGTCTCACACCTGCATACACCATCTTGCACCAAAAGCTCCAAACTTTGGAGTAGAAAACTGTAAATACCCGGCAATCACAGTATTCCGTGACACCGTATCCCTCACTGAGCATTTGCAGAAGAACACCTCTGCATCGGAAACCTTCCTATATTTGATCAAAGATGTGAGGAACGCGTTCATCAGAAACACGTTTGACTCGAACCCGAGTTTCACGACCAGCACAAGCACCTGGTACGCACCGCTCGCAACCTCCAACCATCGCAGCCCTGCCGGCTGTTGCTTCCGGCTGCCGCAGCTGCGCTGGCTGCGGCACAAACACCTTGGCCGCCAACAGCAACACTAAGACGAGTTGGTTTGCCACCTTAGCACCGCCGACTTTGGCCTGCCAGCAGCAGCAACATAACTGGACCGCCGTCGCGGACCCGTATGTCTGCCCATCGCAGCTTTGCTTGGCTGCCCGTTGCGACTCCGCTTGATCGCTGTCGCGTTTGCAGCAGCAAACCACCAGCTGCTGGTTCCCCATGGCCGCCGTAGCGCCGGCCGATCACTGGACGTCGGTCTGCAGCAACAGGATCTCCGACCGCCCAGTTGCGCTTGCAAATCACCTAGCCGCCCGTAGCAGCTACGCCTGGCCACCATCATGGGCTGGTCCGCTTGAACGCGGCCCCCCAGCCACCCTGGCCACAGGCGCCTGCACCGCCTCCTTCGCCGGTCGCAACCCCGGCCTAGCGGCCTCCCTGTCGCCCGGCCTCGCTGGTCGCCGGCCACCTGCCTGTCGCAGACTGGGCTGCTTCCAGGTGGCCCCCGGGCTTCTCCGCCGGCCGCCACTCAGGCTTTTGGCAGCCAGCCAATGGCTCCTCTCTTAGCGTCGGCCCCAGATCTTGGCCAATGGCTGCAGGATGCAGCTTCGGCTCTACTGGTCACTGACTGCTAGCACCAGATCCAGAAACAAATGGGCCACTATCACGGCTCCCTCTGGCCTCCGGTCGAGCGCAAGGTTTGCCGCTAGCAGTGGCCCGCCGGCAGTGGGTTGCCAGCCTCTCACTGTCGGCTGCAGCTGCGGCTGCCACCCACCGGTTCCACCTCTTGGCTACCGGCTCCGGCTTTGCTCTCAGTCGCTGACCACCATTCCTTCGTGCGATGAATTGTTCCTATGGTGCATATTCCAACCTCAGTTTTGGGTTTTCTCCCAGGTGGGTGCACTGTTCAAGCCAGAGGGTAGACAGTTGCTTATTGAGAAAATCCATAAAGGGAATTGTGTCGAAGAGGCATGACGAGTCACATTCAAGAAAGTGGTAAGGCCGATTGATGCTAATGAGGTGCATCACTTTCAGGCAGGTGGGTCAAAGACCCGTAATCGACTTGACTTGAGTATGCTTGTATGCGCCTTGGTTATCGATAGGTTGTGTTGTGATTGATGGAAGCAAGGATGCACATGTGTGGAAATTTTTCCAAGGTGTTTCTCATGCTCGGGAAGGGAGAATTGTTGAGATATTCCCTCCCATGAGAAAGCGTTCAGACACATTGAAAGTCGTGAAGACATGAAGATAAACCAAGAGGTACGATAAATTCGATGAGAATTTGTGAAATACGTAAAGAGACTCATTAGTGAGGATTCCAATGCTCAAGAAGTAGTGTTTGGAGTTGGCTCTTCAGTTCCAAGTGGTATTCATATCTCTAGTCTATAAATATGTGATTAAAAGTATGTGTTCGGTGTGCTTTCCCTTTGGGAAAGTTCCATGGAGTGTTCTCCTTTAGAGGAGACTTGAGGGATTACAGATCTAGACAGGGTCACTATTGGTAGCGCATGTGGGAGAAGAAAGTGAAATTGTTTGTTGTGAGGTGAAGATATGACTTCGGGTTCTTCGACAAGATCAACAGTGGTTAATTTCTTTTCTTTAATTTCTTTTCTTTCTCTACCTTTGTCTGTGGATTGTAATTGGGAGTAGTGTTACTCTTTTGGGTGGAGTTTTCCACATTTAGGTAGAGTTTCTACTTTTATTGGGGTGAAGTTTTTCACACTTTAGTAGAATTTTCTACATGTATTGGGTGGAGTTTTTTCACATATAACGGGGAGTGGTTTCACTCACAAGGGGAGATTTTGGAGAAGTTTTTCATCATCTCAAGTTGAAGTGGGGTCGTAATCCAGGGTGTGAGATTGATCCATTTTTTCATTTGAGGTGTACGATATTTTTCTCAATTTCTCAAAATTGTATCTTTCAGATCTTGTTATTGATCTGATTTAGGTTAGGTGAGTTTTCTCAAATTTTATTTCGATACTTGATTGTAAGAGATTTCTTAATCAAAGTTGATCGAGTAGGTTGGTTTTCTTTTCTCTAAATTGGGAGGAAAGTTTCCATCCATTTTTATCTTGGGTGTCTCCTATTAATTTCATCGAGTAGGGGAAATATTTTCTGGCTTGTTTTCGCTGGAGTGTATATTTCCCAACACATAGGGCATCAAAACCACTGGATCATGAGAGGCAAATTGGGCTGGGGCAACAGTGGGAAGAAAGCGAGAGTTGTGTTTTGTGCGGTTCTTTGATCGGACAGTTGACACTGGGATTCATGAAATGGCCAAGAACTTTGAATAGACTATAAAACAGACAAAACCCACACATCTTGGTTCACCGTGTTATCAATCTAATTTATTTTGTTAAATTAGATTAATAGTAAAAAAATATTTAGCTGTAAATTTATAATAAAAAAGATTAAACTTAGTAAATTTAAGTTGTAAATTTATTGCAAATAACTTTTTATCTTTTCTTTTTTAGGTTTACAAGCCAAAGATTGACCAAGGTAAGCATTACGTAATTTGATTAACTAGATTGAAGTATTTTTTTATAGGCTGGAATGTGAATAGTATAAAATTTGTGTAAATAAGATTTAAATTTAAAAATTAATATCATATATCATTAATAAAGATTTAAAGTTTAGATTTACAACTTGCACATGAGATTGATAGTTTCATTAACCCTTTTTAATAATTAAGGGCTCGATTAAAATTGATTAGCCAAATTTAATAGAAATGTTTACGTTATTGAGAGTGTACTTGTAGCCTGATTGCGCGAATGAAAATCGATATTTGGCCCGATTTAGGTCTTCTTGATTCTTGAAACAGAATCGGAGCTAGAATGACTTGACTTAATCTTGCAGGTTAAGAGTTGCATTATGTAATATTATTTTAAGTTATTTTGGTTTCTTTGTCAAATAAGCTTGCTTGTGCAATTGATTCGTAGAGTTGACTTCCCGTTTTCATATACTAATATAAACTATACTTGTTTGGAAAACAACTTGATATTTTTACATAGGAATCGTATCCAATATTTTAATATCTAATCAAATCTTATTTAGTTTTAAGCTATTTTATACACTTCTCACAATTAACTTATTAAATCGATTCATAGAGTAGCCGATTAGTCCAAATAGGCCATTTTTAAGCCACTTTCCATCTCCCCCCTCCCCCCCCCCCCCAAAAAAAAAAAGAAGAAGAAATCGATTATAAAGCAAGATGTCTGATCTAGTTTAAATTTGCCAATATTAATTACTCATTAATTAATTATGTTTTACAAAACAAAAAGGAAATTGAGGAACGGACAAACCGTTTCCAGTGTTTCCACAATTAGTCCTCATGACTAGTGATATCATTTCCTTGGAGATGGCAATTCCTGCAAATTCCGGAAGTTGGGAATGGAAAGAAACGGAATCGGGCTCCATCTCCGCCGCGCCGCCTATCAACCTCTGGTGAGTTTGGTGACATTCCTTCATCCTCTTCTCCTCCCCGATTCTCGTTTTAACCCCCTTGCTCCTGCTAATCCCTATTTTTTCCCTTCTCATTTGATGCAGATGAAGATGACCTAAGGGAGGTTAATTTTTGTGATGTTGTGTTTTGGCATTGGATAATTTTAAATGGTTGAAGTTGTTTGGATCGGGTTGATATAGTTAGTTCAATTTTCAATCTTACAGGGAGTAGAGCAAATTTATGTGAAAGAAGTGGTTGATGTTCGTTTTGGAGGACTTTGTTTCATTCTTTATGCTGTGACAACCTCCACCATCATGCTGGTTCACAGGGGTGCTAATTGAGTGAGCTGAGCTCAACATGTGTTCGAACTCGGCTCGAATAGTTCGAAACTCGTTCGAACTCCACCATCATGCTGGTTCACAGGGGTGCTAATTGAGCGAGCTGAGCTCAACATGTGTTCGAACTCGGCTCAAATAGTTCGAAACTCGTTCGAACTCGACTCGAGATCGAACGAGTTTTGGACATACATGCTCGAGTTCGACTCGGATATCTTTTATGTGTTCGAGTTCAACTCGAGCTCGAATATACTTAAACTGTTTAATTATGTGAGCTCGTTCGTTAGTTCGAAACCAGCTCGATTAAAAGTCAAAAGTACCTCATTGTGGTTTGAACCCACAACCTTCAAGTCATCAAGGTGAATACTTACCATCTCAACTATCTTGCTTCTTTGTTATTATATTGCATATATATATATATATATATATATATATATATATATAATTATAAAGACTATATTATTATATTATTTTATCGAGTCGAGTTCGAGTTATAACCGAGTCGAGTCGAGTCGAACGCGACCTTGCTCAAACTCGGCTCGTAAGATTCGAGTTCGAGTCGAGCATTTAAATGTCGAGTTTCGAGTCGAGTCAAGCCGAGCCAAACGCTAAATGCTCACAAGCTCGCTCGCTCAATTAGCAACCCTACTAGTTCATGTGTCTTAGTGACGTTCAATTACACACTTCATATCTAGTCTGCCACTAAATCATTATCTCCCCACGTGAAGCTGGTGCTTGCTGTTGTACTCCGCGCTAAAGCATGTGCTTGTTGTACTCTGCGCTAAAGCATAAGTATTTTGTATCCATTAAGCATAGATAGGTTGTATTTCCAGCGTAGAATCTGAAACATATCTTAGGGACGCCTAAAGCACTCATGGTATCATTATAAATATACAAGCCAAAACGATAAAAGCCAAAAATAAACAAACCTAGTTAAGATGGGACACGATTGTATTGTCAGACCGATAGTACCCATTTTGAATATGATTGCATCACCGGATCGATAGTACCCATTTTGGGTATGTCCAGTGGCGAAGTGGTTGAATGGGGTAGTCCCCAATTGGCCAAAATGGTCTGCAATTAGAGAATAAAATCTTGATATAGAACCATTCAATTCTAGCTAGGCTAATGACTCCACCCATTCGATATATTTTTGCGGGATTGTAATTGTGTGATAATTATAAAGAAAAGGAAGAGAAGAGTTTGCAAACAAAAAGATTTCAAAAAGAGTTGATTAGAGGGATTTCATTGGGTATATGTAATGTCTATAAGCATAAGCCAATTCCTCTAGTTGTTTTGAAGAATGAACCTCATTATTGCAGTTACTTAAAGATACCCTCTTTTAGCTTATAGGGTATATTTTTTAGCTCTTTCTTGGGAAATCCATATAGTTCCGGTTCTTTAGTTTCTTTATTCCAAAACACTAGTAACTGCCACCCCTATATAAGGCGCAAGGTATTATAATGTCATAGGAAATCCGCCGTTTTGGTTACTACAATAATATCTTCCATTGCCCCTTGCTTGGATAACAACCCTTATACCTATATATGCACATGACTACACTTTTGTTGGGACTAGGCAATATTTTTTTTACTTCTATTTTGGTGGTAAGGCATTTTATATCTTTTGTTGATCAAGCGACACCTGGATTTGAATTGGGGGAAAAAAGGGATTTACAGTCCGTCGCCTTACCACTTAGCCATGCCACTAAAATGATACAAACAAAATCGATATAGATGGACATCTTTTGGAGGATTTATTAAACCCTTCCTTTTCTCTCTAATTTGAATTAGATCTTACGGTTTCTTTATCCTTTTCAAAAATAACAAAATCCTTCTGTTTTAGATCTAATGGATCTCTTGATTGTATAACCCTTCAAAACAAACATACATCACTTAACTTAGTATAATCTAATATAATCAAAATTTAAGCGATTCTTAATCAAATAATAACTTCTCCTTTCTCTTTTCTATTCAAAAAGTGGATTCCCAATCACAAAATCAGAAAAATAAGGGAAAATGGGAACTATGAGCTATTTACTGAGAATTCATGAATGGTTTTTGTATTTTGATTTGCCATTCTTTCTATTTCTTAAAGAAAAAAGAAAAGAAAGTTGATATCCAACTAATTCATGTCAATTATTTTCAATAAGAAATCTTTTTCTATTTTAATTATAACAACAATTATGTATTTATATGAACCCCACCCTAAAACATATATTATCACAAAGACATCCAATCGATGCCTTGTCTGGGCATCCCTTTTTATATTTTATAGTGAATAGTTGTTGAATATTGCATTCAATATTTTTATTGAATGAAGTGAATTGAATTCATCAGCCAATATATTCTCAAAAAGTCAAAAACTAAGCGTTAAAGGCTTAGTGAAATTTTCCAAGACATTAATTTGTAATAGTATTGGGGTTGGTTGAATGTATTTACTAAAATAACCCAATCTATTTTTGGAAGACCAGCGTAGAAATATGCCACTGATGCGGGTAAAACTAAAGCGACAATCGTGGGTGGCTCCAATCTCAGAAAATTCTTGAAAATGTGGGCGTTTGCTGGTGTGAATTAACTTGTGTAGGATCGTACTTTAGTTGTTATAAATCGGTCATTAGCAGAAAACTATTTTTTTGACACTTATCTTGAATTCACTTCCGGGAAGGAATGCATATGCGTTTCTGCTTATCCAATTTCGATGAAAAAAATTTTGCCCCCTCTTTTGTCGTTTGGGAGATTGCTAGATATTAGTTTAAGATGGGACTCCTTACCTTAATCAGGAAGATCAAAAGAAAAAGAAGGAGATGAGGATTTTAATGGTTCGCCCACTTTTGCTATCTTACAGCACAAACACCTACAAAATATCATTTTCTTCGACTAATACAGTGGTCTCGACAATTCTGGAAAGACGACCATTGTTTTGCGAATAAATGGCGAGGATACAAGTGATGAGTCCAACGGTGGAAGACCCTCAACTATCAAAGATTTTTTTATTCTCTTCTTTCTATGCCCGTGATCATGGATCTCAATCTGATACGATTATGCGGAAAGACACTGGTTTCAATCTAAAGCATGGCACGTTTTGTAATGCTAGACTGTAAATAACATTGAGTTTAGAGTATAGATTGTCTTTAAAATGATTAAACTGTCTTTTAGCGTGAAGATTCATTTCTTTTTTCTTTAAAATGTTTTCCACTGTGTTTTTAAGCACTCGATCCTTTCCAGCTTCTCTTTATTTTTTTTCTATAAGCTTTCTTGGATGTCTATGATATCCAAGTGTAAGTGCAGCTCTGCTTTGTTGCCGAACTTCATTTTTTACATTTCAAAGCCTTTGTTATAGATTGCTATCTGAGATCTCAGACCTGCCAAAGTTGTCATTATCTTTCATTTTCCGGTCGATAATAACACGCATTAGTTCCTCGAGTTTTTTACTTCAGCACTTTTGTGCTCTTCTATTAGGTGTTCCTTTGTGTATATTTATCTGATATACAAATAGACATAGCAATGCCTTGGTTGCTAAAATCATATGATGATCAGACGTATGCGTGTACGTTTTTTATACTATATGTGCGATGCTCTGTGTACGACAAGTTCATTCTTTTTATGTTTAAGGTATAAACTTAATATATGGGATGTTGGTGGACAGAGAACTATAAGAGCCTACTGGAGAAACGACTTTGAACAGACAGATGGTTTGGTTTGGGTTGTGGATAGTTCGGATATGAGGAGGTTAAGTGCTTGTAAAATGGAGCTGGACAACCTTCTGAAGGAAGAGGTAAGCATAGATCACATTAACTTTTGTCGTATGCTACATGTTGTATGCCCCTTAAAGCAATGTACATATCTGCTAGATCTGTGTCCTGCCCAATGCTGTTTGATAATTTAATATGATTAGCAAACACAGCTATGGTCGTGGAAATTCTAAGAATTGTTTTGTATTGAAAAGAAGTTTTCCTTATTGTCATTGCTCAACTTGCTTTGAAGCAGCAAGAGACCTTGGTCTTCTAAAGAATGTTCATTTTTTTTCGATAGAGATTAGCCGGAGCTTCTTTGCTGGTATTAGCCAACAAGCAAGACATACAGGGTGCACTTTCTCCCGATGAGATAGCAAAGGCAAGAGATTTTTCCATTTACTTCTTGCTTTCGTAGGTCTCTAAGAATATTCTTATGTAGAAAATGACTTTTTCCTTAAATTTACTTCAAGATTTAGATTTTGGACATAATTGTCTATGCACGACTCTGATATGTTCTCAAAACATAAACTACACTACTTTCTACAATTCCTTCATAATAGGGAATCTGTCAAAATTTTTGGGACTTGACCATATATCAATCGTTGTGCAGATGCTAAATTTGGAAGGAATTGAGAGAACCAGGCATTGGAAAATTGTAGGATGCAGTGCACACTGAAGAGACCTTCTTGAAGCATTTGACTGGCTGGTTCAGGACATCGCTTCACGTATATATGTACTTGATTGATTTGTTTCAAGTATTTTGTAACCCCTATTTTCAGGTGTTGATCCATATTTGGACATAAGACAAGAATTGTGCAACGCATCAGAAGCCTGGATTCCATCTACGATTAGCTCAAAATGTCAACAATTCCATAATGCATAAATTTGAAAAATTTTTGGGATTGCCGGCAGTGAGAACCATTCAACACAAACACTTCAAACTTTTAACTTTGCATGGTAAATTTGGTTGTATACAAATGTGTACTTTTGGCTACGTATCACTCTCTCCCGTGTTTTTCAGAATATAGAAGGGATCCGTCAAGGTGATAATGCAGGCTACATTATGACAGTACCCACAGGATCGACGCTGAAAGAAACTGCAAGTGATTTTTCGGCAATTGATTTAAATTTGGATCTCCACATCTGTATTTTCAAGTGTAGAATAACACTGTAAAAATCAAGCACAATGAAAAATTGTAAACGAGAACCAAATAGGAAATTCCTATAAGAATGGCAATGAGTTTCTTAACTAGCATACCTTTTTGTATTCCATACTTCCTGTGAATGACTCCAATGCTTCAACTGCAAGACACAGGTAAGTTAGTAGCACCCAAATGATTATTTCTTACATGAAGTCAAATGCAAGCAGCGGAAACAACTACATAAATTAAATGCACAATGGAACTTGCCTCCAAGTTTGCTTATTAACTTATTACAAACTGTCTTGCTTTTTATTGCTTTTAAGACGGGAGGAATGTCAAAAGTTCTTCGCGAGAAAATAATAAAGATGGCTCGCACCACGAGAAACGTATGACTGCAACATGTGCATAGTCCTTGCTATCAGTATTAATATTAGATCCTGCAAGTTCAAAATCAATCAGGTGAAGATTGTGAATGAGAAGGGAAGAGCACATCATTTTTGCTCCACATCTCCATTTGACAACAAATTCATCCTCAAATCTAAAATATGTCTAACATTTTTAAGCACCAATTTGTAACCTATGTTTATTATTATATGCACATCTCCAAGTCCCACAATTTTAAAAGTATCACTATTTCTCATCTTCATTGTGCCTGAATCCAAAGGTTTATATGTAGTAAAGATATTTCTTTTGGAGTTGCATGAAATGATGTTACCGAGTCAACTACCCAACTAGCATCATAATCAGCCACAAACAGTTTTCCACAATTAGAAAGAATCACCAAGTTATCATGTACAACATTAGTATTCGTTTTTCCTTAATCCTTGTTGTCCTTATTTTTCAAGTCTTTTTGAGCTTCTAACAATCTTTTTAATATGTCATGTCTTGTTACAATAATAATAATTCAAGTTCTACTTGGATTTAGACTTTCCTTGACTTTTGTCCCTTCTATTTTATCCTTATTTTTTGATACTTCTTACTTCTTTTGACACTAATACATGAGACCTTGAAATTAGTAAAAATTTATTCTCACCTCCTCATTAAATAAACTACTTGTTACATGTCCATTGTTAGTTTTTCATCCAGAACAACATTGCTCAAAAAGATCACCAATATTTCTCAGCTTTCTGACAATGTGTAGAGGAACATGATAGCTTGTCATTCCTCATCTAAAGTCATCTTCATCATGTTAAGGTAAGTAATAATATTCTTTATCTCATTGAGATGTTCACGTATGTCATTTTCATCCTTATACCTTAAGTTCATTAACTTTTTATCAAAAAAGTCTTGTTACCAGCAGTATTCCTCATAAACTTCTTAGAGTTTATCTCATATAACTTTTGAAGATGTCAATTCAAAAACATAATGATACATAACTTTATCTACCAATTATCTCAAACAGGCCATAACCTTCCTATCAAACTTATTTCAGTCTTTATCAGTCACCTCTGCTCGTTTCTGATCAGTAATAGGTTCATACAAATCCTTGAAATATAAATAATCAATCATTTATTCTTTCCAATAGTGTAAGTTACTCGACCCCTTAAGGTCATCTTAACATATTTTTCATCAACCATTTTGTTGAAATATAAATCACAAACACACTAACTAGGCTTTTAGAAATTTCCGTCGAACACCTAGCGGGCAAAAAATACCAACAACCACAATTTATAAACCTTTTGGCTCTGATACTACTTGTTAGGATTAACCAAATATCTAATCCTCATTTCAACACATAATTGATGAGAAGTAACACCAAAATATAGACATTAATTTTAACCCGAAAGGAAATACTTTCTAGTATGGACAAACCAAATTTTACGTAAAAAACCCTAAATTTGGAAAAAAAACCATGAGGAAAATAACCAAAATAAAATTTACAACTGATTAAAAAAATCCACCGGAGAATAAACTCCTTAATACCAATTTATTTTAATTTATATACAATTGGTATTAACCACAAATAAATAAAAAAATAAAAAAATATTACAAATTAAGAACTTGGCCATATTACTATTGACGTTTACAAATAAATTTTAACAAAATATTCATTTTTCTTCGGTCTATATAATTTTCTTTTCTCCCTTCGTGGCCCTTTTTCTCAAAAACGAAAAAACAAAGAAAAAAAGCATAGAAAAAAATATTTTGATATTGTTTTTATTCCTTACAACTAAATAAATCTATAAAATTTTAATTTTTGCTTAAAATAAAATTATAGTAACATATATTTACAGAAAAGGGACAACTTAAGAGTACCTGCTGTGATCACCAAAGGAGAGGTCTTGAGAGGAGACGAGGAAGGCAAGGCACCTGAAAGGGAAGAGGGTGGAAAACACCCATGTACCTGCTGTGATCACGCAAGGAGAGGTCTTCGGAGGAGACGGGGAAGGCAAGGCAAGGCACGTGAAGGGGAAGAAGGTGGAAAAGGAGGGGGATGGTAAGGTCTCGGGATACGCGAAATGTTATGTGGTGCCATTGAGGATATTGTAGCTGCTGACGTCCAGCCAACTCGTTGGAGTTTCGTAGAAGGGAAACGAGAGCTCCAAAGGTGGAAGCTTTCCACGTTAATATGCTCATCTCAAGCTGCTATGTTAAATACCAGAATGTGGATAAAGATAGAACGAGTTAACAACTTGCTTGGAAAAAAAAGTTCGCAACTCTACAAATAATGCCTATCGCAAAAACCCATGGTAGAAAGCAACTGGATAGTTGTGAAATGGAATGGTGGAAAAGAAAAAGATAATGAAATCTTGGAAATTTCAATTTTTTTTAAATAGCAGATTAAATTGCAAAGGAAGAAGAGAACTGAATAACAACTTTACAGCACAACGTGAAAGTCTTAAGAACTTGAACTAACAAGTAAATTAACAAGTGTAATTTTGATTTATAGTAAATCATTTTGATGTATAGTAGATTTACAATTGAATACTATTAATACAGTAAAAGAGTGTCAATCTGATTCCCACTTTCACTACTCACCCCTTATTGTGTAAACTCGACTTTTTGAGCTAATTTCGAAGTAAAACAGTAGGCGAGTGACAGTGGACATTTTGATTTGGAAGTCATCAGAAACAGCTCTGAACGACAGTCACCTATTAACCAAATCGCCAGGGTCAGGTGGTAATTTGGAAGGTAAAACTACTAACTTGAAAACAACGCTTTAGGCCTGGTATCGAATAGGATCTTGGCGGATGATTCCAATGATCTCCAGCTCTGCTGTTGAAGAATTGGGAGCATCTGGTTTGGAAAACCTCTTCTTCTGGAAAACTAACAACGGCTCCTTAACAGCGATCTTCTTCCCGGATAGTTCATGGTACCCAACCGTGAACGTGTAGCTTCCCTAAGAAAAAACAATAGCCATCATCCAAATTTCAAGCCTGATCATGAAAACAAACCCACACTGCCATTTTTCATCTCCCGATTGGTTTAGAAACATCAAATTAGTTAATCTTCCCTAGCTTCAAAACCCTCCTTGTATATCATCATGCTCCTCTAATAGAACAGCTAAAAGCAGCCCAAAATTTGAGAAACAATCAAGAAAGAGCAAACCGGAGGGAAGTGTGGCAGAGGCGGCCAATCTCGAGGCCTTGGAGACGATCGCCGATGCTGGATTGAGCCTCAACTACGCCCTGCAGCTCCAGGATCGCCCATTCACGGCGATCGCCGCCTCCAATACCACATTTGACCTGTATCATCATCGTCTCTTCTCTTTGATCCCGGGAGCAACGCTTTCGCCCGCGAAGAAGTGCGAAGGAAAAGAAAAGAAGCGCGGGAAATTTGAGCATTCCACCCGATAACAAATAAGTTGTATTTATTTATTTATTTATTTATTTATTTATATTTTTGAAGATTACAAGCTGTTCTAATAATTGTAGTCTCTGTTTAGTCATTTGTGCTCCTTTTTTTCAAAATCATCAATGCTGAATTTCTATTTTAAGAAACAAAATGCCTCATTTTTTTCTACGGTAGATTGTTATAACAAAAAATGTGCTTGCCAACTTGAGTGAATGCCAAGCCAGATCAAGCCATTAATACCCAGGTTAGTAGTTATAGCACCGTCTAATGATGCTTCCCAGGATTTCAATTTGAAAAATTAGGAATGAGATAATTAGTTCAAGTAGGATAACTGTCAGTAATCAACAAGATTTATCATTATCATCTAAAGAAACATCATGAGCCTATGGCATATACTTGGGAAACAATGCTTGATCAAGCACATACCATGTTGATGTACGCTAGCCAGAAACACTTAAATGATCAATCAGCACTATCTTGTCATTGCTTGCTATTCACGCCTTAAATTCAAATAACTCACCACTCTTGCCGGCATAAATAAGCAACTTGAAAAACTGTGGCAGCATCTTCAAGCATAGATCCTTGAAGGCCAAATTGCACATGCTTTTCGGCACAGGAACACTGAATAAAGTTGAATGCGCACTGGACATTGAAATGATCAACGGTGTTTGCACCGTAAATGCCTATGATCATAACTAAAGTCATCTGATGTGGTATCATGAACATGCCGGGAGGTCTTTCCTCTCCTCTTCTTTTTGTTCTTTCATCTTCAGAAAAATGATCTGACGAACTAGGATACCTCTTCTGCCGGCAATGTTTTTCCTTTCTCCTCTGCCTCCTTTTGCCTTCTGAATGAGAGTGATATGACACACTCAAATTCAAAGAATACTTGTTCTTTCCCATCCTCTTTAATCTTTTCTTTTCTTTTTCAGCATCAGAGTCAGTATCCGCCAGAGGAATTTCATCATCATCATAATCGGTGCCATGCTTTGATTTTGACAATTTATCCTTTTGTTTACTCTTTTTCTTGGAAAGTTTCCGGGATGATTTCCTTGCAGAGAAATCAGCTAGCAAATCAGGAATGCCACCTCCACTTAGGAACCCTGATTGCATTTAAATAACTAGTAAGTCAATCTGGGGAGAAAGGAAGTGCACATAGTCTGTCATAATGAACTGAATAGGTACCTCCATATTCATCAAAAATGTCTTCTGCTACTATTTGCTGGTTTGGATCATCTGGTCGAAATCCACCACGAGGAGGGCTCATACCTGGTTTATGCTTCAGTTCCCACTTCAATGGCTGGTAAACAACAAATATCAGTCTATAAAATCCAACATGTTCCATTGTAACTAGAAATATACAACAAACGTAAATTGTATGAGATGACTGACAAGAAAGTTAAAAAGCAATAAAAAGTACAGCAACTCATATGCTCTTCTTGCAATTTTAGGTGTCATTCTATGCTATGGAAAATATTACTCTAGCAAGTCACATTCATACATGCTTGATTAAGAACAGTCACCTCTCCTGGATCTGTTTGTGCAACTATAGCAGTCAAAGGATCATCTCTTTTTAAACGACTCTCTTCATTTGCTGTTATAGCATCTTTCAGTGGGCATTCACGATCTCCACTTTGGTGGCCATACATGGAGCATCTAACACATTTCACATTCCGAACCTCTACACCAAAAGGTTTCACGCGAGCTGGCATGCCAGTATCCAATCTGCATGTTAGATATATTAGCAAAAAAAACAAAGGTTACAAGACAGTATCTTGCAATGCTTATTTCATGCTAAAAGATCACTAAACTTTCTCCAACCATCAAACGAAGAACAGTTTTATCATACTTTATCTTGCATAATATAACTCAACAACAATGACATTAAATTATGTAGCAAATGCTAACAGCCACGCAATGCACTCAGCGTGCATGAATTGTGCGTGGGATTTAACCCACACTTGGACTCCGACCTAAGGGGCAGCCAGATGAGTTAAAGCGAGAACTCTCTTTGATTAGGGAGTTCGCTTCTTATCATTACCTTCCCCTTGATGCCTTCTTTAACAACAGGCGAGCCCTTCAAACTCATGCGAGTCAAAATGGTTTTCCCCAGATAAGATAGATGGTCATCTTGGCGCAGTTCAGGGTGGATGGTCCCTCTACACTAGCACCACAGTAGTAAATAAAAGCCATATGTCGATGCCAAGAACAAGGCACCCAATTTACATTCATTCAAATGCTCAGTGTTTCTAATCATACAATTTATTTTTAAGTAGATCAGACTACAGCAATAGCACAAAAAATTTGAAAGAACAATGGTAAAACCAATTTATACCGTGGTGCATTTTTTAGTACTTCAAATTCTTGTTCTGTAGGCAAAGCTCGGCCAAACACATCCGTTGGCCTACCCTTCTTCTTCTCATCATTTGCAGTCTTTTGATTGACAACTCCAAGCCTACCAAATTCGTATATGCCGATGTTATCTCAAGCAAACTGTAGAGCCATCTAAACCTCAACGAAGAAGAAATAAAAGGCTATGACATACTGCCACTCTAAACTGGCAAACAAACCAATTAAAAAAAAAACAAAGAGCCGACAACTGCATTATCAAGCTGCATACATAGAAGTGGAAGCATCATCAGGAGGCTTATCCTCGACCGTCAAGTCCTCTTCTTTTTTCTTTCGTCTTCAAGCTCAGCAGCTTTTGCACTTTCAGCATTGTAACCAGGAGGACGAACATACATAAAACTCACAGCCTTCATCATCTCCACCTGCGTTCATTCATAGTCACACCAGTCCCCAATCAACACATCAAATTCCAAAGTCATAGATAAAAAACAAGAGAACTCAATTTCAGAAAACAGTGGAAACAATGAATGAGTTTTCAACCAGCCATAGTTACACGTGGATGATTCAAAAATAATGAGAATCATAACGAAATGAAAAAACTAAGATTAAAAAAAGACCTTCTCTTTCTCCTTCTTGGAGATGAGAGCAGTCTGACGGAAGAACTCCTGCTCCTGTGCAAACTGCAAACAATAGCAGCCAACAAAAAAAACAGAATTGGAACATTGAAGAATTATCGGAAGAAATTGATAGGCCTAGGAATGTGAAAAGAGAGTACTTCGCGGGCGACTTCTTCGGTGCGGCGGCGGCGCTGGGCCTCCGACTGCTCAGCGATCCATTTGCGGCGTTGGTTGGGGTAGGATAGGGGGTGCCAGGGCTTCTGGTTGAGGTAGGAGTGGCTCCACGCCGTCCCCGCCGTCGTCTTGTAGTCCACCTCCCCTCCCTTGTCGCCGAACCTCTTGCTCAGCCGCGGCCCTCCGCCTTCGTCTTCTCCGTCCATCTTCCGCCCTTCCCCTGGATCTCTGATCTCTGATCTCTGATCTCTGTTCTCCGCCGTCGCCACCACCGCCCTTCCTCCTTAACCCAACCCAATGATTTTTTTTCAAAAATTTTAGATCGGTTTGTTTGTGAGAAATATCATAAGTTTCTTAACAAACTTTAATTTTTTAAATTATTGATTGATTTATTTAATAAATTTTTTTAGCTCTTATTGTTTTTTATACTTTCTTTCATCATTGTTGATTATACCCATAATAATTTTACAGGTCTTTAATACTTTCTTAATTCGAATTATAATTCTTATTATTTATTATCAGGAAACATTAGACTATTATTTTACCCAAATTAAGAATTTAAAATATTAATATAAATTTTAATATATTTGTAAGTGTTGGGTGCGTAATTTAAGGCCCCACGATTAGTATTTGTTTCGTTGTCGAAACGGGTTGGATGAGTGGGTTAGGCGGGATTTAAGGCGCCTTTGTTGTACAAAAAAATCGTGCGAATTAGAGAATAAATAAAATGTCGCAAATAAGGATTAAATACCTAAACTTTTTACGTAGTTCCTCAGGTTTCAACTAAAATCCTTAAGTCAACGTTAAAATTGATACTCACAATTTACTATTTCTTTTTTAATTTTGTACTTAAAATAAAATAGTGAATTTTGCTTCCTTTAATTTGATTTGCTTTTATAATTTCGACTCAAATGCCTTAGTTCGTATCCGTATTGTTTTCAAATCTTCAAACTACACCACCATTGCATCCAAACTATTTTAACAACAGGGTAGCAAGTTTTACCTCGATTTGAGG
>JAURVB010010349.1:0-20629 GCA_033002965.1 Piper betle | reverse complement strand
ATTTCTAATAATGTTTGACATAATTGCTTTAATTTTGAGTAACACCTAGCCAGTTAGGCCCACAATATTATCATGAAAAATGGTGGGTCGTTACACACATGTTACTCGATACTGTACTAGTCATGCACTTCTAAACAGGCTGGGTTCAAACGACCCAAAGAACCACTGTCTCCCCTCAAGTCTATGGGGACTCATAATGAGGTTTGACACATGTCTCGTCCGCTCTTCAGTGGTGTGTAATCTACTGTCCCATACCAATTTGTAGCACTAATCTTGACTCACATGACTACTACCGTTGTGGTAGAGTCTCAAGTAAGGCTATCAATCAAGATGAGCATACACTAATATCACATTGTCTGAAGTCTCTGTCTACATCGCTCTCATGCTGGAGTGAAATCCTCATCAGAAGGTCGGTCTGCAAACATCTACCTGCACGTAAACCCTAATCAGTACCATAAAGGTACCTCTATACTTAGGGCAAGGCTCAATCCTATGTCTCAAGGTGAGAATCTAATCGTGCTGGTGAAACACAAGGGAATCACCGTCCTTCTGCAAAACCCTTCCTCACTAACCCTCTATCTATGCTTAATACTCTAATATAAGTCAAATTCCTATTACTGGTTGGCCCATCACTAAATGGGTTCAACGGAGTGTGACCGTCTACTAACCATCTAATCTACTCGGTCAGCGGATGAGCAATACACGGACGGCGGTAGTGCGTCTTCAGTTAGTGGTAGTGCATCTCGGACGGCGGTTGTGCACCTCAGCAATGGTTGTGTGCCTCGGTCGGCGGTTGTGCAATTTGGTTGGCGGTTGTGCAACTCGGTCGGTGGTAGTGCATCTCGGACGGCGGTTGTGTGCTCGGTCGGTGGTTGTGCAACTCCGTCGGCAACAATGCTACCTAAGTGCTAAAAAAATCTGATCCTGGCCGTATGCATCGTAAATCCACTATTTTCTCTGACATGTCTTCCTCCATTTGTATGTCTCCCTAGACGTGGTTGCTAACAACTTTGCTTAGGTTGTCGAATCATGCGTGTCTGATCTGGAGGGGTTTGGATCATGTGCTGACACATATAATGGTAAACCTATGCTGAACTCATCGTAATCTCTTGAAATTTGGAGTGGCTATTTCTATCGGTGCCGACTGGCCTTCAAACGGTAATCACTGATCTGGTGCCTTATCTCTAGTAGAATTTGGTCAAATAATTGATCTCGTAGGCAATGGTGGCCCTGATCTCTTCTTCATCATATCGAGACCTCTGTCTGATAAAGAGAAGCCAAAACTGCTGCCCGTAGGTCATAAACTAGTGGAAGAGGAGGATGCGGTGAAGTGCCTATTGGACTATCGATCTACCTCGCTACTCATCCTCATTCATCACTATCTTCTAGAAGTGGTCCACCTCATGTGCCAACTAACTTGCTAATATCTCTATACTTCAAGCTCCTTATTGTTACCCCTTTTCTTTTTAACTCATTCCTATCATGCACACCATGTCCCATGGAAACAAGACTAAGGTGGTGACATGTAAGACACGAACACTTGGTCAATCATCCAATTCACTTATGCGATGGACAGAACTAGTGGGTCTCTAAGCCCATCATGACAATCTTGTCAGATTCCTGCTCACATTTGCTAATGTCCGAATCTGATATGAGATAAGACCTTATACCCATTATACCTCAGCTAGCATTACAATATTCCCTCCTCACATCTAATTGACAAACAGTCTGATATCACGATAAAAATCCATAGAAATGACTTGTCAACTTAACTAAGGCTAATTCCACATGATTTCTAGCAAGGTCCTGAATACACTGTTATCCAAACAACTTATGAAGAAAAAATCTGTATGTAAAGAAAATAGACAGAAACATACCTGCCAGCTGGACTTGGAGCAGCCTTTGCACACACATCACCTATAAATGTATCTTTCATCTTAATTAACCGAGAGTGGCTCTGATACCAATTCTGTAACACCCCAAATCGAGTTCACGCTAGCACATTAGCACTATGTAATATGTCCATGCCCAGACTTGATATACGTATTGTAACACCCAAATCTGGTTCACGTTCGTGAACCGAACCAGCATGTTACAGGCCCCAGTTAGGTTGGCTAACCCGAACCTAACTCATGCAGATCCAATCTCGGCATCTTAAGATGAAGATACAACTTGCAATGTATGGATGAATGCACAAACCCTAACATGGTACTATATGAATGACATGCAATTCAAAGTACACACTAATACAATTACGATCAAACTCAATAAAAATTCTAAAATAAAATGGATAGAATCTCCCCTAAAAGTGCAATTAGGGTCCACCCTGTCAAAATAACATATACCAATATATATGCATATATCAACAATTTCAATCACACATAATCTAATATACTGTATACTCATTATGGAACTTGGGTTTCAACCCACCACACTTCTGTTGTGCGCTTTGATCACATCTCACCTCTTGTCATCATGTCTTAGCTTTTCATCACGTCATAACATCATCTCATTGCATTTAATCATATCCTATCATGTCTTAGCGTTTCACATCATTCACAATATAATAGCATCATAAATAAGTCATTAACCACTCTATCGACTGGCATGTGTGCAAGCGATAACAGTGCTCCTCCGTACAAGCTGGCTCTTCTAACTTGTGATTATTACCTACATATAGTATAAAAACACGTCAGTAACAAGTGTTACTGGTCTGGAAAATAAAATAACTATAACAAGCTGGCTATGAGATCAAACTCTCATATGGAAGAAAACATCATATACTCCACATGAACACTCTGAAGGGCACTATTGCAGGAGCCACTGGGCTGCAGACTCGGTAGCATCCTGAACTTACTGATTTGCTGCTGCTGATGCCGCTCTTGGTATTTTCTTACTTGATTTTCTGGTCTCAAATCCTAAGCCCTCTCCTTACCTCCATATTTCTCCTAGTCTTGAGCACGAAGGCCGAGTACTCTCAGGCAGTCGCCTTTACTACCCTTTAAACCACAAGTCCGAATATGCGATGTACTAAACAGTACCTGTAAACCTTCACGTTCTCCGGGTGTGAGGAACTAAACGGCGGAGTTGTCAGGATCCCTCGGGAATGGAACAGTCCGCTGGCACTAATCCAGAGCCTGCTTTGACTGTCACGACATCCGCTCATGGTATGTACAGTCAGTTTCTCCATCTCTCGTCTCACTGAAAACGCAAAAACTACATATATTTATAGATAGAGGGTTGGGTAGGGATTTATATAATAGGCCCAAAGGCAACTTGTGGTGGATCTTATTTTCGAAATCATCCTCGAGGGATCTCATCCTGGAGGGGTTATTAATCTGGAAATCTGTTCGGCTAGATGGCCCGAGTTAAGTGGGATCCGAATAAAACTCCACTTAACCCGTCCTGCAGGCAATAAAATCCAACATACAACAGAAGAGCGTAAAACTAGAGGCGAGTCCTAAATGGACCTGGTAGAAGCTCCAAGCGTGTCATCGCGCCTAGGCGGTGAGCTCCTACTCCGTACCTACACATCAAAACTAAATACTAACGCCCACTAACTAAATGATGAATCAAACTCGTCATGATGAAACACACTCACAATACAACATCAACTATAACAATCAACAATTATAAATGTGAAAGTAATTCCAACTTATCCTATTAACACAAGTTTTATTATATTTCCTAAGTTACGTTGTACTCAACTTATCATGCTCAAATTTACTTTACTTCATTAGATCACTTAACTATTCACTATCTGTTAATCACATCATGCACATCTTTACTTTATTCATAGTCATGGCATTCATTATGACAACTAATCAATTCTAGCATGCTATACTAACAATCATCATCAATTTTAAATATTTAAATTGGAGGTAATTATACCTCACGTCATCGGCAATCGGCGACAGCTAGGGTTTCATCACGCATCTCGGAGCTCGAATTCGGTGCTCATCGGTGTCCGAAGTTCGATCGAGTTCGACTGGATGAAGTACTCCAAGATCCGGCGAATTCCAGTGAATTCAATTTTTGGCAGTTTTTCGACAGGTTTCGGTAGTTTCCAGCAGCTTAACGCAGTTTCTGGCATCAGTTGCCGACTGCGCCTATTGGCCAGAAAGTGGTCATATAGGGTACCATTGGAACCAGCTCGGCGAGCCCGACACATCCATGATGTTGACGTGGTCCGCTGGGGCGATGGTTCACGGAAAATGGCTCAAACAGAGGCTGTGGTGGTGGTGTGCTAGATCTGGCCGGCCTGGGCGGCAATAAGCTCCGCTCCGGTCAGGGAGGGTCGAGGGTTGGTCGAAGACGTCAAGGTAACCACTCAATCACGGCGGCGACGGTCGTCGACAGTGCGATCTGTGATGGAAGCACGACACGGCCGCAATGCTAGTCGCGGTGGTCCGGCATCGTGGAGGACGAATGGTGGCCGGGTCTGGTTAGGGCAGGACGGTGACGCCGTGCCTGGGCTAAGCAGGGTCAATCGGCGGCCGGGTGGCGTCGACAACGGTGGTGAGACAAGCGGAGGGTGGCGTGGCTAGGGTTTGGGAGAAGAAGGACAGGTCAGGAGTGTAAGAAAAGGGCTGGTGGCAAACTTGTAAATATTACTTGACTCGTCTCTGGCTCGAGTCAAGAATATTAATTAAGTCACCGTAAATCCTAAACAAATTCCATAAAAATTGGAAAAAATCCCATAAAATCAAACAAACACCAAAACATCATAATGATATGGTCTAGAGCCATCAACCCACCCAAACTGCCCGTAACGCGTCCTAACGCAGTAAACGGCCTAAAACTAATTCTACGATCCACTATTTATAAAAATAATAAAAAAATAAATCACATACTCTCATATATTCTGATAACTCATTCTGTTCTGCAGTGTTCATGACGTTATCATCATATACTTGGGTACGCTGACCCTCATAGCTCATACACGCGACTAGCGTCGGCTCAGTACACGTGTTCTGAATCAGACTCGAATCGAAAATAACGAGTCGAACCGACCGGTTCTGAATATATAACCCTGACTCGAGTCGTGGGTTTTACACTTATTATGTTTTTGGATTTTGACTTCACAAGATGAATGTTATGCATGATGTCACGGAGGGGTCCGGTCGGTACCTACCTATAGTGTTCGGTGATGGTCATTATATATATATATATATATGATATCAGATTACTAGTCTATGTGAAATGTCTATTTCAGCAGTTTTCAACCTATAGTTTTTAACCTATAGCATCCGTTGAATATATTTGGACTATGTAGTGCTGCAGTGATTATCAATTAAACTCTATTGGTTATTTACTTGCATGTTATTGTGAGTTATTTCTTATTCATGTGTGTAGATTGTCAACAATTATAATTAGACCCTATTGGCTATTTACTTTTGATCAATGTGTGGTGGAGGAGTTGTTTCCTTTCAGTGTCTTGTTGTGGATAATTATTTTGTTCATTTTTATGTATTGAGATTTTTCCTATTAGTTAATTGGGATTCAGTGGTACTCGTTGCTAATGCATTTTTTATATTATATAAGTGAACAAGCTTGGCATTAGCCAAGTTGCTGTGTAGATCACAAGGACTCTGGTGAATGCTGGCCGACGTTTTGGTGTTATTGATATTTGGCTATTTGTGTTGGTGCTCCTTTAAGGACTTTGTTATCTACTGGATATGTATCTGACTAATTGTATTTTGAATCGGACATGATCTCAATCCACCAAATGGTCACGTATTTTTTAATGAAATGTGAGCACATCCCATGCAAAATGAGTTCTTTCACTTCTCCTTCCCTTCTTCTCGTTTCTTCTCAAAGAATGTCAGAACTCGCCTTCCAGCAATGGCGATGAGGTAGAAACCACTGGTGGACACCGACGGGAAAGCTCTCGAGAAAGACTCCTTCCTCACGGTGTCAATAGTCCCTATGGCAGCACATCAGCACGCTTTTGGGATAAAATGGCTCCAAATAGCAACGGCTACACACGGTTACCTTCTTCGGCAAAAAACAAGTTTCAAAGGTGGCACTTCAAAGCAGCATGTCTTGTCGTATGGGGTGGCTAACCTTTCCTTCCTCGTGAATCCAAGTTGCACCGACAACTTCCTCTTCAATTATTATCAGCTCCAGCTGGCGGTACTCTGAGATGGCAAAGCTTTCTCTTTGGCAACGACAGGCTTCACTGCAACAGCATGGTGGTAAACTCGTGATGCAGTAGCAGTGCTCCGGCTTGAAGACTCCGGCGACGTAGAAACTCCAAAACAGTAGGGCTCAAGTGTGGTAAGGCAGCTCTTTGGGTGAACAAATCTATTCTTGCTTTGGTGATCTTTGATTCTGAATGGCAGTGATACGATAATGGAACAACAATTCTTTGATAGCAACAAGCAACAAAGCCAACTCGTCTATCTCCGACTCTGGTGTCTCACAACAGCAGCAACTTTGACGAGCACTGGCAAGGCAGCTAAGCGACGGAAATCCAGTGAGGCAAGCAGAGCATGGTATGAATATAGTGAGTAGGGAATTGAGGGAGGGCATGATTGTAATTACCAATGTTTGAATGTAAGGGTTGGCGGGTGAAACATAGCAGGCTAGATATAAAAACAGAGCTGAGACGTGTTGTAAGGGATCGATGAGTTGAAATAAAAATTGCATTTGTTTTGTTATTTCTCTTCCGAGATTTTAGGAAGAACGTTGAGAAAGCAGGACACTCTCCTGTTCCCTCGTCTCCATTCGATCCATTGCCCTCGTCTTCCATTTCAGTTTGTCGTCATCGCCAAGGCACCCATGAAACAGAGTGGAAAGCAGAGCAAGGGGAAGGTGAAGGAGATCCTATCCGAAGCTGGTGAAGAAGAAGGAGATCCATTATTGAGCTGATCAGGTCTAATCTGACATATCCATTATTGGACCGAATCATCCTTCTGAGCTAGGTTGGCAACATGCATGCTTCAGGAGGAAGCATCTTACTGGTGGAAATCCATGGAAAACACTACATTCCATCGATGTGAGATTTCTTCCATCACGTGGGCAGAGGCCCAAAGTGCAACATAATGGGCCTAAGTCATTTCTTTAAAATGGTTAACCCAAGTTAATGATCTATAGTCCATTCCCACTTATAAACAAGATCTTCTCCCAGTAAGTGTTAGATATGGGACTAAGTTGAGGGATCTCACACTTCAGTTCAGGATTATACCATTCAATTCAATAGATTGGCAACAAGGGCTGGTAATATGATAGAAAGGCAGAGAATCAATAGTTTTACTTGCGGCCTTAATCCCCATTTGCGAATGGAGGTGAAGGCAAGGAAACCAGAAACCCTTTTGGATGCACAAGGTCTTGCTAAGCATTTGGAACACCACGTAAACCAGAAGTTACCTACATCTGCAAGACAATCAAGAATGCACTATGAACACAGACTAAGTACAACAAAAAGGGATAACAGTGAGGAGCTTAGCAAGAGCGAGGCAACTGAGATAGCAACTTCTAAATTGCAGGGGTCACTTGCAGGAAGGAAATTTACTATCCAGCAGTTACAAGAAAGGAAGGACGCTGGTTTATGTTTTAGATGTGATGAGAAATTCTTTCCGGGACACAAGTACAAGAGATTATTCACAATTGAAGCTGTGAGGGATGAGGATGTATCAAAATAGGAGGACAGTGAGCAGGAATGGGATTCCATGACTCTGGCAATCTCTCTTAATGCATTAATTGGGGCATCGACTACTAACACTATGAGGTTGTTGGGGAGACTGAGAGGACATCAAGTAACCGTGTTAATTGATTCAGGGAGCTCCCACAACTTTGCGAATGCCAATTTGATCAACAAATTGAAGGGAATAAAGGTCCAGATTGCAAATGGAGAGAAAATGAATTGTCGGGGTAAGTGTGAAGGTGTTGAACTTGAACTTCCAGGATACAAGACAGTAACACATTTTTTTATATTACAATTGGAAGAGATTGACATTGTTTTAGGTATTCAATGGCTAAAGACGTTGAGATCAATACTTTGGAACTTTGAATCACTTACCATGTCCTTTCAGGAAAAAGAGAAAACAATAGAGCTGCAAGGGCAGCTTGTTCCCCCAAATCAGTTATGTGGTAAGAAGCAGTTATCTCAATCATTCAAGAAAAGGAAACATGTGTTATTGATGTATTTACAGCTGGTTGATGGCTGTGGGTTGCAGCAGTTCAAACCATCTATATCAAGATCACAAGAGGACCAGCTGAACAAGGTATTGCAAGCATTTGAAACAGTTTTTCTGTACCAAAGAGTCTACCTCCAAGATGAATTCATGACCATCATGTGAAGCTGAAAGAAGCAACACCTCCAATTTCAGTCAAGCCCTATAGATATCCCTATTTTCAAAAGAATGAAATAGAGAGACAGGTAAAGGAGTTACTTGAAGCTAGCATAGTTCAGCCCACATCAAGTCCATACTCAGCTCCGATGCTATTAGTCAAAAAGAAAGATGGAAGTTGGAGAATGTGTCTGGATTATAGAGCTCTCAACAAGGTGACTATTAAGGATAAATTTCCCATCCCCAATATTGATGAACTTTTGGATGAGTTACATGGTACCATATATTTCTCCAAATTGGATTTGAGATCAGGATATCATCAAATCCGGATGCATGAGGCTGATGTTGAAAAGACAACTTTTCGCACTCATTAGGGGCGTTATGAATTTAAAGTCATGGCTTTTGGATTATCCAATGCACCCTCCACCTTCCAAGCTTTAATAAATGAGGTATTTGCCCCTTATCTTAGAAAATTTATCTTAGTTTTCTTTGATGACATTCTCATTTATTGCAAAAGCTGGGAAGAGCATCTTCATCATATTGAGTTGATTTTGAAAGAATTGTTATCACATGAACTATATGCTAAGAAGGATAAGTGCTCTTTTGCTTTACATTAAATTCAATACTTGGGTCCTGTTATTTCTTGTGAGGGAGTAAGTGTGGATAAAGAAAAGATTGTAGCTATTGAGATGTGGCCAACACCCAAGTTGATCAAAAGTATAAGGGCTTTTTGGGACTAGCAAGGTATTACAGAAAGTTTATCAAGGGTTTTACGGATATCGCTGCTCCAATATCTGATTTATTGAATAAGGATTCTTACCATTGGGATCAATTGGCGAAAGACTCTTTCATTAACTTGAAACAAGCTCTCATGAGTGCCCCTGTCCTTGCCTTGCCTAATTTTGACATTCCATTTGTGATTGAGTGTGATGCAAGTGGAGTGGTGTTAGGTGCTGTTTTAATGCAACTCAATCATCCTGTGGCTTTCTTCAGTAAAGTTTTAAGTGGAAGGTCCTTATTGTTGTCCACTTATGAGAAGGAAATGATGGCTTTAGTTTTGGCTGTCCAGAAGTGGCGTCATTACCTATTGGGGAGGACATTCATTATTAGAACTGATAAGTCCAGTCTCAAATTCCTATGGGACTAGAAAATCCATACAACAACACAACAAAAGTAGTTAGTAAAGCTGTTGGGATATGATTTTGTCATTGAATATAAACCAGGAAAAGAGAACAAGATGGCAAATGCATTCTCCAGACAACATGAAAAGGAATTCTTTGAAGAACTTGACAACACAAGGACGAACCAAAATTCCATATCTCTTGCAGCAGTTTCAGTGGTGATTCCAAAATGGCTAGAGGTGATTAATCAAGCTTATTCCACAATGAGCAAATCAAAAGCTGCGGCAGCAATGTGCTGACAATAAACTGTCCTCAAATTGGTCATTGAAAGATAACCTTCTCCTTTTACAAGAACAAAATTTATTTGAATTCTCAAATGGATGTCATACCCCTCATCCTAAGAGAATTTCATGAGGGGACTTATGAAGGAGTCCAGAAAACTTTGAAGAGGCTATGTGCAGTCTTTTACTGGTCATGAATGTATCAAGATGTTGTGGCTCATTTGCGGCATTGTGACACTTGTCAAAAATTCAAAAGTTTGACCTTGGCCCTGACATGATTAGTACAGCCTCTTCCCATACCCCAACAAATGTGGACTTCAATTAGTATGGATTTCATCAGTGGGCTGCTGAGGAGCAATGCGAAAGATGCCATCTTTGTAGTGGTTGATTGACTTTCAAAATATAGCCACTTTATCGCTATTGCTCACCCTTTCACAACTCAGAAAATTGCTCAATTGTTCTTTGAGGAGATTTTCAAACTTCATGGTATGCCAACTTCGATAGTGTGTGATAGAGATCCTACTTTTACAAGTATCTTTTTGAAACGAACGGTTCAAACTACAAGGGGTGGCATTCAACTATAGTTCAGCTTATTATCGTCAAACAGATGGTTAAATAGAGGTCATCAATAGGGTGTTGGAGCAATACTTAAGGTGCTTTTCTGCAGATCGACCACACACTTGGACTAAATGGCTGCCCTGGACTGAATTTTGCTACAACACGAGTTTTTAGTCAGCAATACGGATGAGTCCTTTTGAGGCAATGCACAATATGCCTCCTCCCACATTGTTATCTTACATTCCTGGAACAGCCAAGACAAGTGAAGTAGATGGACTTCTTCGTCATAGGGATCAATTAATCAGAGAATTGAGGGAAAATTTGTCAGCTTCACAATTGAGAATGAAGCATCATCATGATTTGAGGCGGAGGGATGTCGAATTCCAGGTAGGCCAGCATGTTTACCTGAAGCTACAACCTTATCGTCAACAGTCTTTGAGGGCAAAGAAATCCAACAAGCTCAATGCAAAGTTTTATGGCCCATTTCCTATCCTCCAACGCATTGGCAATGTCGCTTACAAGTTGAAGCTTCCTGTTAATTCCCTCCTACACAATGTTTTTCTTGTGTCTTAGCTAAAAGCTTCATTGGCTGTTGATGTTCAGATTCAAACTTCTCTACCTTCTGCTACTTACGTGGAGGACTATACTTTGTAAATTGTAACCTTGGGGACAAGGTTAATGTCAACGGCAGGGTAATTGGTATGAATATAGTGAGTAGGGAATTGAGGGAGGGCATGATTGTAATTACCAATGTTTGAATGTAAAGGTTGGTGGGTGCAACCGAGTAAGCTGGATATAAAAATAAAGCCAAGACGTGTTATAAGGGATCGATGAGTTGAAATAAAAATTGCATTTGTTTTGTTATTTCTCTTCCGAGATTTTAGGAAGAACATTGAGAAAGCAGGACACACTCCTGTTCCCTCGTCTCTATTTGATCCATTGCCCTCGTCTTCCATTTCAGTTCGTCGTCATCGCCATGGCGCCCACGAAACAGAGTGGAAAGCGGAGTAAGGGGAAGGAGAAGGAGATCCTATCCGAAGCTGGTGAAGAAGATCATACCAGAGCATCTCCAGTCTTCATGGGTGCACATCCTCTTCTTCACAGCAAACGACGACCTTTCAAAAATTTTCCCCCTAGCTTCGGCAAACAACTATGACGCGGCAAGGCTTGTCACAGTAGGTATCCTGCAACAAAATTCCATGGCTGGGCAACAACTATGTTGAGACCTTCTCCTCTCGGTCAGCTTGTGCACTGGAGTAATGGTTGAGACCTTCACGTCTGGCCGGTGACTCCAAGCTCGGCTTCTCCTTCCGTCATGATGACATGTTCAGCAAGTCAGGCTTCCGATCTCAACAAATAGTGTTGCAGCAGTAGATGGGGTTTTTCTCAGCAAACTTTACGGTGACAAGGTGACGAGCTTCCTCCTAGACTCCGGTGGGGCAGCAACTTTACACCGGCGAGGTTCCTTAGTGGTCGTAATACAGCAATGGCAGCAGGAGGCAGCAGCAGCATTCCTCATCGGTGCCAAGCAACAAGTAGTCCTTCCTTCCACATGGTGACTAGCAACGACAAGGAGTCTCACAGCAAAAGGCACCAGCTTTCTCCTCTTTGGCAAGCTTCAAAGCAGCGTGGAATCAGCAACTCCATGAGGGACTTCCAATCTGGTGGCACAGCAAGCGCCAGAACATGGCAAGGCTTTCTACTTCACGGCGGCTCAGCAGCAGCTTGTCGGGCATTCCTACCTTCTGATCGGTGGCTTTGAGGATCGCCAGCGAGAGGACCGGCGAGGGGGCTCCTTCCCATCTTTTTCCTGGCAGCTTCTTCTTCTAGTTCCTTCTGTTGTCTGCAGCAGCAATGAATCCTCCTCTTCGTGCAGCACGAGCCCCCCTTCTTCACTTCATAAGTTGCTGCTTTGATAAGCCCAATGTTCCTTTAGCAGCACCACGATTTGTGGCTTCAGATCATATATATTTTGGGTTGCTAATTGAGCGAGTCAGCTCGTGAACATTTAGCGTTCGGCTCGGTTTGACTCGACTCGAAACTCAACATTTAAATGTTCGACTCGAACTCGAATCTTACGAGCCGAGCTTGAGCAAGGTCGTGTTTGACTCGACTCGACTTGAACTCGACTCGATAAAATAATATAATAATATAGTCTTTATATTATATTATATTATATTTATTTATTTATTTACTATATATATATATATATATATATATGAAATATAATAACAAAGAAGCAAGATAGTTGAGATGGTAAATATTCCCTTGATGACTTCAAGGTTGTGAGTTCAAACCACATTGGCCTCATTTTTTTTAAATGTGGTACTTTTGACTTTTAATTGAACTGATTCCGAGCTAACGAATGAGCTGGGCGAACGAGCTCACAAAAATTAAACAGTTTAAGTATATTCAAGCTCGAGTCGAGCTCGAACACATAAAAGATATTCGAGTCGAGTTCGAACGAGTTTCGAACTATTCGAGCTGAGTTCGAACACATATTAAGCTCGGCTCGCTCGCTCTGTTGACCTCTTCATGTAACACCAAATTGGCATGACAAAGACGGGCAAGTGACATGGACTGGATCTGAGTCTTTCATGAGTTGAATGATAGTCTGAGTTTTGGCGAGACCAAGGCGAGAGAATTTGGTCATAATAACCGAGTGCACGGCTAAGGAGGGTCATCAACTTGGTTAGGTATATTGGCATGCATGAATGGGTAGGCCGAGGGCATGATGCAAGGATCTGGCTTAACCAGATACCCATGGTTAAATTTGGACGAACAATAGGCCCCTCTTATTCTTTGCAAGCCTCCAAAGAAGATTGCCAATACATTCTGAGTGGCTGACCGTTTTTTCTTTTTCTTTTCTGTGTTTTTTTTTCTTTATCATCATTTTTCTTTTCTTTTTTCTTTTTTTCAAGCTAAGGTGATCCATCTTAGGTCATGGTGTGGTAACTGTTTGTTGTTAAGTGTTTAAAATATATAATATTTACCCATGTTTTTAATATGATTTTGTACTTCTCGGGTATAAACATTATTAATTAAGTAATATTTTACTTTATTATTATAGTTAATTAATATTTTATTATATATGCTTAACTTTGATGTTTTAATGCAGAAAAAGATGAATAAATTAAGCTTTGGATTTGATTGGTCATGACACTTGGCGCAACCCAATGGCTACAATGTATGGTGTTCAATGGAGTTGAACAGTTGGAAACTTAAAGGGACATTACAATTAATTAGATTACGTCGATTTGTGAACATCCTCTTCAAATTCTTGTATCTCCACTTCTATATAAAGGGGTGGTCATTTGTTGTTGATCATATCTCATCTCTTGGCTTCAGATTATAGTAGAAGTAGTAGTTTTAGTTTTTGTAATTTCTTTCTTTTTCGTAATAAAAGTTAGTTTCTTCTTTTTATATTATTTTCTATTTTTATTATGGAGTAGTTTTATATTTCGTTCTAGAGAAGAATGGAACTTAACATGATTTAATTGAATTTATTTCAAGCTTTTACTCTTTTATTCAATCGGAATGTTTGAATTATCATATTCTTAATGCTAAGAATAGATTGATCACTTATTTCTTAGATCATGAGGTTTAATTAGATTTCGGGAGAAATTAATTAGATTAGTCATTGATAATTCATCATACGACGAGTCGTTTGACTTGTTTGTCGTTGTGGTCGGAAGATACACAACACCGTATGCGATTGTGAGGCAATTCTTAATGCATTATTTTGTTGATTAATCAATTATCACCGGGAGGTAGAAATTGAGGCAAAATAATAGAAGCATGAAGGAGCGGGAGCCACCATGTCATATAATTATCCTAGATCGACAATCCGAGGGAATAAAAGATGAGAGTAAGATTTGATGAAGATTAAATTAATGTTAAGGGAAATTCGACTCTAGAACGAGTTTTATAATTTTGACTTCTGCTTTTAATTTAAAGTTATTACTTAGATTTAGTTAAGTTAATTATTTTTGTTTTGTTCTTAATTTTATTTTCTTTAATTAATTTAAGACAATTCAACTCTCTGTGGGAACGATAATCTAATTTATCATTATATTACTTGTTACGACCATGTACACTTGCATGCTATTAAAATTAGTCTAACATTTGTCATCATGATCTTTGTGAGCAACTTTTTCACTCAGCAAATGCGGTTTCCAAATCCGGACCTCCCTCATCTTGTTTTGAAAGCCAGGGTGACAATGGTAAAATGACATATTCTTTCCTACTTTTATTTGAAACTCCCTAAAATTCCTTTTTTTGGGACTTCCAACTTCTTTGACAACAAGCTTACATTGTGCCTTCTTTTTCTTGTGTAGTCTAGATGTGAGCATGCTTTCTTGCGTTGCCTCTTAGAAGCTTTCTCATCATTCATAACAACATTGACCGTATCGAAGTCCCCAACATCATCTTAGATGTTGTCTTAGGTGGCTGAGTTGATTGCATTGGTAACACAAAGAAGTGGAAGTGAGCAGCTGGTCTCAGGCTTCCCTCAAGCACTTCTTGCTCCTCAAGGGCATTCATCAAGTCTTCATTACTGGCAATTGTGACCAAATGTTTCAAGCTTTCACTAGGTAGCTAACACATAATCTTAAAAGGGTACTCATAATAAATGTACTCAATATTCGAGTAGTGTAACAACCCGCCCGAACCGGACGGGTGTTACCTAAAATATAATTGATGTAACAATAACATTTTAGAACATGATTCATAATACAACAAATAAGTCTGGTAGTTTATAACTCATAAAAAGAAATATTGTTCGGATAGCATATGACAATATATAAAATAACTGTCCTACAATCTCAGACTGTTTCCCATAGCCACATTTATAACACAAGAAAAATAAAAGGAAGTCCAATTTATTATTAATTTACCATACTTAGGTTGGTAAAAGAAGCACCAACCACACTTCTACTCTTCAGTCCAAAGCTGCTCATTTGCGGAGGCAATTCCGCGTTAGTGATAAAACTACTAAGCCGCATAATTAAATGAACCAAGTCAATAAAATCCCTATTATCGTTTCAAGAGTCTTTTAGTTGTTATGAGCCTATGCCGAGCTCGTTATATGCTGGGAGGGGTGGCCACCCCATCTGGCTACCATCCCATGCATGTGCACACATGCTACATGGCCCATGGCCTGTAGTTACCGATATTTGCCATTGACTCACCCTCTCGGTATCACAAGTGCATAATGAGCCGTTTTACGCCATTGCTCCCTGTCACCCCTTTCGGCATGGGGGCAGGTTTTCAATCTTTAAGGGGTGCTGCCTTGCGTCGAATTGAGTCGACCCCGGTTGCACTCGGCGCATGGTGGTCAAATATGAACTCAAGTCGACCAAGACTCCCACATAGTAATTTTAAGGGTACGGCCCTGTGTCGGATTGAGTCAATTCTTTAACCCTGGTTACACTCGGTGCATGGTGGTCGAATCTGGGCTCAGGCCGACTAGGGCTGCCGACAAGGGAAAATACAACATTTTAAATAATTATATGAACCTGGATAGTTTGTAAGTGAATTTGCAGTTGTGACCAATGATCCTAATCTGAACGAGAACATAAAATTATACATAAGTATAATTTTATTCGAGTAGAAATGCATGCAACTAAATGACTAATATATATATCACTATTAAAAATCAACATTATTAAGTATTAAATTATTAATCATTTAAATTCTGCTGTACATTTTAAATTAATTATCTAAATCATAATTAACAAGTACTAAAAACAAGTATTTAATTTTCCTTTGCGATGATAATTACTTAACCACGATCTTGACGAATTAGTTTACGGTTATAATTTTTAGTCGCTATTATTATTAATAGTAAATTAATTAATTAAGTCGTTCGATTAAATTAATTAAATTAATTTGTATTATCCTAATTCAAAGATATTACTAATACAATTATTTTAAATTATTTGACTCAATAAAAGTTTTGAGCTTTATTTATTTTCATTATGATATTTAGGTTCGACGCTTGTGATTTTTATCCGATTATAGTTTACTAACCCATTTTTTACATTACTGCCGATTTAATTTAATCGCTTGTTGTACTGCCGATTAATTATCGACCATTTATCATTACCATTTTTTTGATTACTCGTGGCATTTTTGTACAATAATTAATTAGTTTAGTAACTTTACCCATAACCCATTAAAATAATTATTTTTAAAGATTTATTATGAGTTAGTATTATTTTTTAACTGGAATCAGTTTTGAGGCAACCCATATTTACAAAACTACCATCTTTCTTCCCCAACGTTCTTCTTCCAACCTTATGCAACCTTCCCCAGCAACCCAATTGAACAACCATATAAACATCCCAACAAAGCATCAACAACGGAATAAAAACAGCCAAGGATGAAGCCTAACGTCCATGTTTTATAGCAGCATCCAAGGGGACATCGTCCTGCACCAAAACCAGACCTGTGACGTCTTCTTCTTCAACCCAAAACCAGATCACGACTCTACTAACTGCTTCCCTTCCCTACCAATCCAATTGGAAGCATAAAGCTCGTGCTTTTCAGCAACTATCCGCGTCGAACTCCTGTTCTGCAACAAGACGCGACTCCTGGCCAGCAGCACCACCTGGACTGCTAGGTGAACTCCGTCCCGCCAGCAGCACCACCGGGAACTCTTCTCTTCTCCCTGTACGACAACCCAACATCAAGGCCAAGCGCTGTGAGCATGCACGGCGTGAGCCTTGGTCGGCGAACTGGTATAGATGTCTGGAATTCCTCCACAGCGTTGCCCCCTACAACTCCGCCCATAACCAGCTGTAATTCCACCACCACTTGGGAAACTAGGGAAACGGCGAGCCCTCCCTTCGACCCAGCAGCAAGAGAGGACGTTGGGGTTGTGAGGGAATGCCTTGCATACATTTTTACGGTCGCCCATCTTGCCAAAATTCCAGACTACTCGGCCATGGACAGGATTCCAGTTTTTAGTTTAGTTTTTTTCTTTCTTGTTGATTTAAGACTTTAGTTCACATGATTAACAAGCTTATTATCAATTAAAAAGAATATGCATGCAAGAAAATTAAGAAGAGGGAGATAGGAAGGATACCCAAGCAAGGAAGAAGCATTGGCATGGAAGAGGAGAACTAGGCGGCTAAGGTGAGGAAGACTACACCAAAAATGGCGTCCTCTTTCAAAATTTATAAAAAATAAAAATGACAGCTAGGGTATGTGAAACACCCCTACACCCGTATTTCATTTAACTGGGTAAATAATAAAATGGGTAAATAATTAACTGGGTAGAATTAACTGGTTAGAGAATGTAATACGTTCGGTCCTTTCCAGACCACGTCCGCGTCCAATTATCATTATTATTATTATTATTATTATTATTATTATTATAATTATTTTCACGGTCTTTATAATCTCCCCAACTTAGAAATATTTCATCCCCAAATTATTATAACGACAACAAGATCAATCATGATTACAGGACAATCACGATAATTTTTATTTCTTCGGGATTAGTTCATGCTACTACAATCATGATATTCTTATGCCACAAATAGGCTAAGGTATTTTCTTGCTATTTCTTATTCAGTCTCCAATGTAGCTTCCTCTGACCCCTGATTTTTCCATAATACCTTTACTAAAGGAATTTCCTTGTTCCTGGGTGTTTTTATTTCTCTTGCCAGGATGCGAAGCGGCTTTTCCTCATAGGTTAAATCTGATTGTAGCTCTAAGTCTTCAAAATTGGTGATGATATGATCTTCATCTCGTACATATTTCTTTAACATTGATACATGAAAAATATTGTGTACTCCAACGAGGCTTGGTGGCAATACTAATCTACATGCACAATTTCCAACTCGATCCAAGATTGGAAACGGTCCTATGAATCTTGGCTTCAACTTCCTCGATATTTTAAATCTGATCACCCCCTTCGTAGGAGATGTCTTTAGGTACAGAAACTCCCCAACTTGGAACTCTAGGTCCTTCCTTCGAGTATCAGCATAACTCTTTTATCGATCCTGAGCTGCCTTAAGTCTTTGCTAAATGAGTTTCACCTTTTCAGTTGCTTCTCTCACCATCTTTGGCCCGACTATAACTGCTTCGGTAGACTCCAGCCTGCACGATGGAGATCTACAGGGCCTACCATATAAGGCTTCAAATGGTGTCATCCCTATACTGGCTTGATAAGAGTTATTGTAGGTGAACTCAGCCAAGGCTAAGTGTTTCTCCCAGTCACCTCCCCAGTCAAGTATGCAAGCTCTTAATAAAATTTTCAAAGTTTGAATAGTCCTCTCACTCTGTCCATCAGTTTGGGGATTATATACTATATTTAACTTGATTTGAATCCCCATGGCTTTTTGGAAGGCTTCCCAGAAATGTGAGGTGAATAGGGGATCTCGGTCGGAGACTATCTCCTTTGGAATCCCAGGTATTGTGTTGTCCTCATTGATTTCATGGGGATGAAGTGAGCCACTTCAGTTAGTCGGTCCACAACCACCCATATGGAGTCATGCTTCTTGTGAGTCCTTGGGAGCTTTGCAATAAATTCACATGTAACACACTCCCCTTTCCAGGTTGGTATTTCTAAAGGTTGCAATAGTCCTCCAGTTAGTTGATGTTAGGCTTTGATCTGTTGGCAAGTCTGACACTTGGAGAGAAAGTCCACAACATCCCTCTTCATCCCAATCCACCAGTAGGTTCGCTTTAAATCCTAATACATTTTAGTAACTCCAGGGTGTATCGAGAACTTTGAGCAATGAGCCTCCTCCAAGATATTTCGCCTCAGTGCATCATCCTTAGGTACACACAACCTTCATCTAAATCTGATCACACTATTGGAATCAGCTACAATGTCAGGAATCTTGTCTAACATTTCATTCAGCTCCTCATCACCCATTTGTGCTAGCTTAACACAATCAACTAAATCATTGGAAATAACCAAATTTCCCAATAACTTAGTTAGTTGCTCCACAAGGTTGATAGCCACCACTTCTGCTGACATGGCCCAAAGTCTAGCTAGCTGTTGACTTTTGTCCACCTTGCCCTTCTGACTCAATGTGTCTGCTACCACATTCGCCTTCCCGGGGTGGTATAAGATTTGGAAGTCGTAGTCCTTCAAATATTCTATCCACCATCTCTGTCAAAAGGTTATGGTCATTTTGGGTGAAGATATACTTCAAACTCTGGTGGTCAGTGAAGACTTCGAATTGGGCTCCATACAAGTAGTGTCTCCAAATCTTCAAGGCAAAAATCACTGCTGCCAGTTCCAAGTCATGGACTGCATACTTTTTGTAAAACCCGTGACTCGAGTCAGGGTTTTACGTTACCGAACCAGTCGGTTCGACCGTTGGTTCGAGTCGAGTCAGTTTCATGAACCGCGTGCTGAGTCGAGACCAGCCATGAGTTATGAGCGATAAGAGTCAGGTGTACCTGAATATATGATGATAACGTCGAGAAGATGGTGAGCAATGAGTTATCAGAATATATGAAAGTATGCAGTATTTTTTTCTTTTTATATGTTTGATCGGAGAAATAGTTTTAGGCCGAATAACGAGTTAGGACGCCTTGGATTATATTCGGGTGGGTTATTAGTTATAGAGCATGCCATTTGGATGTTGTTGTGTTTGTTTTATTTTATGGAATTTTTCCATATTTTTCTATATTTGTTTTAGAATTTATTACAAACTAGTTATTATTTTGACTCGAGTCGGAATCGAGTCAATACTTATTTACGAAACTGCCACTAGAGCATTTCTTCATCTTTTCCGACCCTTCTTCACCAAAACCCTCGCCGCCCACTTCGTTCATCGCCGCCACCGCCGTCGACTGCCGCCCCGCCGCCAGAACCAACCGCCCGTCGTCCCCTCACCGTCGCCGTGCCGCCCTGACCGACCCCGGCCATCGATCGCCTGCGCGCCCGCCACAATGCCACGAAGCCGCCTTGACCGTCGCCACTTCGAGCCGGATTCCGCCGCCGCTGCTGTGACCCCGACGACCACCCCCTCGCCGTCGCCGACATTTCCCCCACCATCCCGAGTGCCGTCGAGGCCAGGCCGGAGCCCTGATCGGAGCATGCTGCCAGCAAGGACATAGAGCTGCAGAGTGCAGAGTGGACCCAGACATATGCTATAGTTGCGGTCAACCAGGGCATAGAGCTGCAACTTGTCCAATTGGCTATACCCAACAGGTGACACTCCCAGCACCTCCGCAGAGACTTGTGCTCCCAGGCCCCCAGCAACAACCACAACAGAGAGGACTTGTAGCTAGCATGACAGGACAAAAACAGCAGGCCTTGGATCAGAGTGGATTGCAAACAACACCACCACCAGGACCATCCATTTCGGTACCACCATGGACAGCTGGGATGGACACAGCCACGATTGCT
>JAURVB010010348.1:0-10882 GCA_033002965.1 Piper betle | reverse complement strand
TAGTTTTATTAAACTTACAATAAAATGAGACTAAATGGCCCGGTATCGAAGGGATCCAAAAAATGTCGCCTACACCATCTTATTGCTTAAAATGCTATTAAATGTGACACTCAAGAGCCAAATATAAGGGTGAAGCAAGAGAGTCCTATAGACTTGGATGAGTGGAGCCCTCCGACTTAAATCGAAGAGCTCAACCCGCATAATATAACACGAGATGGAATCCGAATCATAATTGGATCACACCGGCACACAAAATGAGGCAAAGCCTCCACACATGTACAATATGTAAAACTTAATTAGCTCACTTATTGTAATTAGTGATGGGTTAAACCTCATTAGGTAGTTTAATTTAAGGTTTGGGGATACAATTCTTATTAGTGCATGATTTCGTACTTAAGGTTTTATCGTTCGAATTTAACCAGACGATTTTTTGGACAGACTATATAGTATCCAATTAAGTTGAAATTTGAACTCCTAGTTCTAGACACTGTAAGGGTCTATCATATGTATTAACAAGTGATAATATGTGGATTATCATGTTCGATTGACGTTAATTAAAGTCAGATTAATGTGCTATGAACAATACCCCCGTCACTGAACAGTAAACTTCAAAATTTCAGCCCATTTACGTCAGAAGTCAAAATAGACTTGGGTTAATTAAAATAGTTATATAACACTTGAAAGTTTAGCCCATTAATATTTTAGGTCCAATTTTCTTATAGTTGGGCCTAGGTAATCTTTCCAATCTTAATTTCTGATTTAGTGATTTCTCTAATTTACCCAACCATGGCAGAATGAGAAAATTTTACAGAATTACTTACATACCCAAATGCTTCAAAATTTTATATAGACAATACTAGGACACTTAGTAAACTCTATAATTTATTATATAATTTTCCCACAAATAAATAAATTTTCCATAGATTTTTCAATTAAAATCATAGAAATAGGATTATGAATTTAGTTCCTATGTACTCCAAAAATCCGATCCAATTAACTATTAGAATGAATTTTGTTTAACTCCAAAATTTTAAAGATTACATAAAATAATTATTGGTTTATTAGGAAATTTTTATAGATTTTTATGTGATATAATTTTTAGCCAAACATTTAACTAAACACACAACATAGGCAGGTAACACACAACACAACAGATGCACACAATGTTTCATTAATTTATGATATTAAGATCAAAACATTCTTAACAAATGATCATAAGATATATCATGAAATTAAAATCATATCAAGGTGTAAAAATTGGGAAAATGAGCGATCAGGTCACTAGAACCTTGAAAGCTGCCACCTTTCGTCTAATTTTGGACATTTTCATGATCATCCATACCAAATCAGTCAACATGATAAACATATAACTTATAGCTCTATGTCGTGTGAACATAAAAAGACTAAGATATTACAAATCTAACATGTAAAATATGAGTTATGAATTTTAGTGTAGATCTGGTCACACATATGATACAAAATCATAACTATTTATCTACTCATGAAAATGACATGAAACCACCTCTCAAAATTCTTTAAGAATAATCAACAATAACTGGGAAAGAACATACCTTTAATAGTTTATGAGGAGGTCACTTAGAGTTTTCCCACTACAAGTCCTTCAACCCTTGAAAAAAACATCTTGGAAGGCCAAGGAAGGATAGAGAGAGTTCAAAGAGTGGAGAAGGAGGTTTGGAGAAGGACAGGGATGTTGAGGGTGAGTATAGTGGTTGGGTTGGAGAGGAAATGTGAGGATGAGGGTGGGGTTGGCTAGGTGATGTCATAGGCATGGGTGACACACCTAATGAAGTGTGTTGGGATTTGAAATATAGAAAGAAAAGAGGGAAAAGATTTAGTGGTTGATAAAATAAGTAAATAATTACAAAATGAAAAATTTTCTAAAATAAGCCAAGTCACGGGCATAAGGGCACTTCAACAACGTCTTGGCATCTGTAGTCTAAACTTGAGCGTCAAATTCAAACTTTGTCTGGCTGCGAGGGCACTGGCATGATATCTTTTGCGTCTAGTCCTCATTTGCATCATTTTAGGTTTTCCATTGGAAACATGTGAAACAAACATGACCACAATACATGAAAAGTGACTAGACACATGAGGGACTCAGTCCTACGGTCCAACTAGACTCGACTCGACTAAACCGAATCATAAAAAAAAATTGTCGGGCACATAGCATCCAATGGGGGCAATAAAGCTGAAGGAGCTAAGGCTAGGCAGCTAATGCATACCTGGATGCCATACACAAACACGCGGCAAAATGGTTGGGTAAGCAACTCGATCTGGGTCACGACTGAACCAAAATTAGAACCACTAGGTGAAAAGCTTAGGTTTTACAGGTCCGATAACCATTATCCACATCCTTCTCTTATCCTCGTTGAATTTTGGAATGGGTCATTGTGGTTTCCACAACATGGGGAAGAGGTAAGAAAAAAGAGGATAAGAAGAGACTAGGTCAAGATTTTAGGCCATCAAATACGGAACCAACCAAGGGGAAGAAGGGAGATTTGGCTTATATAAATACTTCGTGACAAATATGTGAAAAGGGGGCTCGACGTTGCTGCTAAGAAAAGAAGATAGGAAGAGAAGAGGAAGAGGAGGAGCCCCTCGCATAATCTTTAGTGACCCCCAAGCCCACCAGATCAGAGTTTGGAGTGCCCTAGACATAACCCATCTGGAGAAGCCTGCCATCGCCAGAAAAGCTTCGAGAAGTAGCTAACTCGAGTTGTGAAGGGCCATCAAGTAGTCCTCTTAGCTTGTCCATATAAACCTATTCACATAAACTACGCATGACCTATTGGAAGTTCACCATCCTTAGAAGTTTATTGTCCTTGTACATATTTTTTTTTTAAAAAGTAAATTTTTAAAAAATGAAAGAAAATGAAAAAATCACAATTTAAAGCAATAAATGACAAAAAATAAATCAATTTTTAGTAGAGTAAAAGCATCAATAAATAAATTTAAAAAATGTCACAAAATTCCAAATGTTAAAAAATAAAAAAAATTGGGAAAAACGAAGATAAAATATCAGGGGTGAAAATATTAGAAAGGCAAAAATCCAAAAAAATGGCGAATAAAAGATAAACATCAATAAGAAAATTTTCAATGGTATTAATAGTAAAGAAGTGAATTACAAAAAAAACAAATAGTTTGCATAAGCAGAAACCAAATAATTATAAATGAACAAATAAATATAAAAGACAAAATAAATAAAATAATATAATTAATTTGTGATTATTTATGCCTTTTGAGGTGGAAATTTTCGGGAAAAAAATCTTTTACCGATCAAATAAGAAATATTTTAAGAGATATTATTGACATATTTATGAGGAGGAAATGAGAAATAATGTTTGATATGAGGGTATCATGGAAGAAAGGTGCATCCCTTTATGAGGAGTGCATATTCTTTAAAAGGGGTACATATTTTTAGAAAAGAAGCAATACCCTTTAGGAAAGGTGCATAATTGTTACAAGTGTCATACCTTTTATAAAGCATCCCATTAGAATCATCCTCGTGCCACATACCCGTTTAAAATAAATTTGATCAACACACTATTCGGGTGCGAGATTGCCACCCCCATGAATTAGTTTTCGTTTCAGGTTGAATGAGTAGGTTCGGTGGGATCATAGGTACCCTTACCGTGCAAATAAATTGTGAGAGTTAGAAAATAAATAAAATACCACAAGCGAGGAATAAACACCTAAGATTTTTATGTGGTTCCTTAGGGTTCAATTCGATTCATTAAGTTAGTCCATGGTGAGATAGGTATTCACAATCCACTATTTCTTCTTTGATTTTACACTTATACAAAGTAGTGAATTTTTCTATGTTTTTTATCTGTCTTTGAGAGCTTTAACTCAAATGCCTAGGTTATAGCATTTAGAGCATCCAAAGACAGTGGTATAGCATTTAGATAATCCCTTTCTTATCTTCTAATCTTCATAATAACCTCACCACTGCATTTAGAGCATCCAAAGACAGTGGTATAGCAAGTTTTGCCTCGATCCGAGCTCTAGAAGGCCTTCAAATTATTTTTAGAGCAATAAAAGGCTGAGCCAGATTGCTTTAGGTTGGTTTAGAGCAAGATAAATGTCGGATCAAACTAGGTGGGATGCACAAGCTGGAATTTCTATCTGGGTGCACCAAACTGCATGTGGCACATGGTACGACAGATGGTGGTATACATTGGCTTCAGGAATTGGTGGGTGCGCCATGCTACAAATGGCGTACGATGCACCGGCTTGAATCTGGTTGCAGATGGGTCATGGACGTGGTTGCGGGCTCGGACTATTCACTGGTCTGACAGGTCACTTGACAACTCCCTGTGGTCGCAAACACCAATAGGAAGCTATCACGATCAGTGATAAACAGGCTTGGCAGACCCGGCTTCGACAGTGGTGCAACACTGGGTTTGAGGTGACAACGATGGCAGCGAGGAATGACCAGCAAGACTGGTAGATCTTTGACTGGTGAGAAACTTGAAGGTGATCAAATAGTTTGTGGCGGCATCAGAGAGCGACAGTGGCGGTAGAAAGTTTCGGCAGAACTGGTTTTCAACCTAGCACTATTGCTGTTTTTGGCGACAGTAGTGGCTTACTCCAGCAAGAGTCGATTTGGGTTTGTAGCTTGAGACAAGAGAGATCAATTGGAGGCATCGGCTTGACCTGCGGTGATGGTGACTAGCCGGACGGAGTCCGAAAGTTGAATGAAATTTGTTGTTGTACTACTCTAGTGGGCCTCTTTTGGGCTATTTTTCGACGGCTGGTGGCTCTTCCACCGGCATATCTTGACTTGGGTTTGTAGGCGGTATTGAGGGAGTCCGGTGGAAGTGTCAGTGTGGATGGCGATGGCTTGGCCTAATCGAACGGAAGGTCCAAAGTTGACTGCTTGTTGCTGCTTCCTGCTACTATGCTACTTCGCCGAGTCGCTTCTAGGAGATTTTTGGCAATAGAGAGCTTCTTCGACGGTGGCTCTCGGATGGGTTTTGTTCCCAGTTGTGAGGAGGATCCAATGAGGGTTGTGGTGTAGCCAGGGATGTCTTGGATCGACCGAATGGAGGCCAGACGATTTATGGTATATGAACTGGGAGATAGAAAAAAAATTCAAGAAGAATTAAATATATAATTAGAAGAAATTCAATAAAAATTTTTCCATTAGATATTGGAGAAACAAGTATTGTACTTAATTATTTGTGTTACGCACTTTGTGAGTAATAATTTTTCCTACTATGATTTATGTATTTTTTATTTGAATTGTTTCAAAGTTTGATATTTCTTTCTATTTATTTGTATCTTACAAGTATGATGATGATCAAATGCAATTGATATATATATCTACTAGTTTTAATAGTTCAGGTACTGCCATAATATTTTAAATTTATAGTTCAATTAAGTTCAAACAATTCCAAATAATTTATATTAGAAATCGATAACTTATTTAATAACCATGATTTTAGTTTGTTTGTAAATACAGCCCACACATTGCACAAAGTTTAAGACTAGTTTTTTAAATTTAGATAGAATATAATATTGTCTAATTAGTTAGTCAGCCTAAATAGTTGGTCTATGTTAGTTGCCCAATTTAATACTTATTAGGATAAGACATACTATGTTAGTCGAGATGAGCTTATAATTTTTAATTTAATTAACAATTTTTAAAAGAATAACTAGGCCAATGAGTTAATTAGACTGGGTTATTATAGAAAGTATCGGAGACAACCCAGGATTGGGTTGGATGAAGAGGTGTACATGACATATATTAGGCTCACAAGTTTAAATATAAGAATTATAAGATGAAACTTTCTTTAAGGTAAGTGAAATGTAAGATCTCTTAATTAGTTAGCCTAGTTAGTTACTCCTATATTTAATATATAGGAAAATAAGATCTAATATATTAATAAAGATAATGTTTATAATCTTTAACTTTATTAATCACTTTTCAATAAACGAATAAAATCCAATATATAACTAAAGGTGATATTTATAGTCTTCAACTTTGATTAACTATTTAAAAAATGATTAAAATTATTAATTAGTACTAATAGGGTAATATTGATATAATTATATAATTTTTTATTTACACATTCATAATTTACATAGGTTTAACGTAAAAATCTATAAAACGGGCACATGACACAGGCAAGAGCATACCTAGAACAAGATGTTATGCAAAGTATTTCTTAAGCTCTTTTTCTAATTGATCGAGTGTCTGCATCAAATCATAGCTCAAGAAGTTGACCTAAAGCCAAAACATAGTATAAAACATTTTGTAGATAAATAATTCCATTACTTCTGTTAATAGGCGTACTTATATGCGTAATTAGGTTGCCTTGATCAGTGATATTTAAGCAATCCTTGCTCCTTCCCTCATGGTTATTCCTCGCAATCGAATAGAATATAAGAAATCCCTACCGCTGTCCTTTCTTTCAATCCAGTTTCGTTAGATCATCCCACCACTTTCACGCACCTTGCCGTATACATATGCCAACAATGTCTGCCTTACATATACGAAAACATCTGTCGAATGCTAGTCACCGCCATCGACCCATTCAACACCCATTTATGCCGACTTGCCCCCACTTCATCCACTATAACGGAAGTCAAACCCAAGCAGACAAGATCGCAGCTGACACACAGTTCAATCAACTAAATATTTAATAGGGCAAGAGATCACTCAAAGATGAAGCGCAATCTCAAAGTGGATTTGCTCAACAAGATCAAGAAGTTGAGATTCCAACTCACCAAATCCCTCAACAACAAAACTGAATCCAACCTTATCAAACCAAACTGTTCCCAACCCTCCACTCCTTGCTCATTTCCGCCACCGCCGCCGCCACCGCCACCGCCACCGCCACCGCCGTCGGTAGCTATGCATAGGCCGGTAATTCCCTTCCTTTTCCCACAGGCCAACTCTACCGTCCTTCCGGACCCGTCCACCTTCTTTTCCCCTCACCTGCTCTCTTCCCCTCTCCCAACCAACTCCTTCTTCCAAAACTTCGTCCTCAGAAATGGCGACCAGGCGGAGTACTTCCACCCCTACCTCATCAAGTCCGCCACCAACTCTCTATCCGTCTCCTACCCATCTATCTTCACCACCCTCGCTTTCATCTACCAGGTCTTCACCCCCGACCTCACCATCTCCACCGCACAAAACGCCGCCCAGTCGGAACTCCGGCACGTCGTCACCGCCGCCCACGACCTAAGCATCACCCTCCACCTACCCCCGACCTAACCTTCTTCCTTGTCCGCGGCAGCCCCTTCGTGACGGTCGCCACCGCTCGCGGCGCCGAGCTCGCCGTCACCTCCGCCGAATCCTTCCTCGCCGTCTCCTCCAACCCAACTCGCACCAAGCACAGGATCAGCCTCTCCAACAACCAGACTTGGCTCTGCTACTCCTCCTCCGCGCTCGAGCTCGACCACAACTCCACCCGCCTCACCTCCGCGCCCTTCTCCGGCGTCGTTAGATTTGCCGTCCTCCCCGGGGACGACCCCGCTTACGAGAGCTTGCTTGACCGGTTCAGCTCGTGCTACCCAATCTCGGGCACCGCCACCGTCCGGGCGCCTTATAGCATAGAGTACAAATGGGAGAAAAAGGGATGGGGCGATCTCCTCCTCCTCGCCCACCCACTTCACATCCAGCTCCTCTCCACCGCCGACCAGGACATCCAGGTCTTGGACGGCTTCAAGTATACGAGTATCGACGGGGAGCTCGTTGGCGTTGTGGCGGACAAGTGGGTGTTGAAGGCGGATCCCATCTCGGTTACCTGGTATTCCATCAACGGCGTTGACCAGGACGCGCACGCCGAGATCACCGACACACTGGCCAACGATGTGGCAAATCTGACGGCCAATCCAATCAACACCACTTCATCTTACTTCTACGGCAAGGCGATCGCCCGGGCGGCGAGGTTGGCGTTGATTGCAGAGGAGGTTGCTACCCAGCGGCGATTTCGGACGTGAGGAGCTTCTTGATGAAGTCGATTACGCCATGGTTGGATGGCACGTTCGAGGGAACGGCTTCCTCTACGAGTCCAAATGGGGAGGGATGGTTACCAAACAAGGCGCAGTCGATTCCGGGGCGGATTTCGGCTTCGGCATCTACAACGATCACCACTTCCATCTGGGCTATTTCCTCTACGCCTCGGCGGTGCTGGCCAAGCTCGACCCCGCGTGGGGGCGGCGGTACCGCTCCCAGATCTACTCGATGGTGGCCGACTTTATGAATCTGGGCAGCCGCCACGACTCCCATTATACGAAGCTCCGATGCTTTGATTTGTGGAAGCTCCATTCTTGGGCGGGAGGGCTGACGGAATTCGCCGACGGGCGGAACCAAGAGAGCACGAGCGAGGCGATAAATGCGTACTACGCGGCGGCTCTGGTGGGTCTTGCCTACGGCGACGCCCACCTAGCGGCGGTCGGGTCGACGCTGACGGCAATGGAGATGCGGTCGGCACAGACATGGTGGCATATCCGAGAGGGCGAGACCATGTACGGTTCGTTCGGGAAGGAGAACAGGGTGGTGGGGGTGCTGTGGTCGAACAAGCGGGACAGCGGACTGTGGTTCGCGCCGGCAGAGTGGAGGGAGATCCGGCTGGGTATACAGGTGCTGCCGCTGCTGCCCATCACGGAGGTCTTGTTCTCCGACGGCGGGTTCGCCAAGGAGCTGGTGGAGTGGGCGGTACCGGCGATGGAGAGGAGGGAGTGCAGGATGGGTGGAAGGGGTTCGTCTACGCGGTGGAGGGGATCTACGATACGGCGTCGGCGTTGAAGAAGGTGAAGAAGCTGAACGGGTACGACGATGGGAACTCCTTGTCGAACCTGCTTTGGTGGTTGCACAGTCGGGAAGGGGAACGCCGGCAGCATGGCCCGCCCGATTATCGTGGCCATTCCTTGTTTGCTTATTATTGTCACTGAGCTTATTATTATTATTATTATTATTATTATTATTATTATTATTATTATTATTATCATTATTATTATTATTATTATTATCTTTTAATTATTTTATTACGAATTGGAATGTCGATTTGTGGGGGTGGGGGGTTGATCTGAAGGCGGCATACGTCCTTTATTGTCATTTTATTATTACGGCCTTTTTATTCACGATGGTCATGTGTCACCGTGTGCTTGCTCCAGTTGTGTAGCGGGAAGACCCCCTATCAATAAAAGGAAGTAATATTTTTTACAGACGTCGATGCCTATGGAGATATCAGTAGGCCTGACCATTGAGGCTTGCAGGCGTCTGCAGCATGACCTCTGTGAAATCAATCCTCATTCCACTTTTTTAGGAAAGGAGCACGTAATTTCTGGAGGATTTAACTTTTTAAGAGCTACTGATTTTCTTCACCAAAATTCCCACTCTTACATGGCAAATGGCCATGTCATTTTTTTCTTTCATAATCCTTTTTCTTTCTTCTTTCCGAAAGAAGTGCATGCACCGTAACCTCAGCCCAACTTTGGCATACAGAAAATACAATCCTCTTCAAAGAATATTTCAAATTGTTTTCATCCGTCTTTGAGTTACGAAATGAAAAAAATTGTTTTATTCATCTCAAAATAATACTTCAAACTGTTTTATTCATCTCAAATGAATCTCTCTAATTGTTTTATTCATCTCAACCCGTGCATACGTTTTTTAATGCATCTTAATTGAGTTAGAGCAAGAGATTAAAAACCAAAAAACTACACAAACTCAAATATAAGAAATTTGAAAACCAAAACCTCAATTGCTTCTTCTCCCTTCTACACCCAATGTTGCAAATTCAGTACCCACCGCCGTCAATACCAAGAGCATGCTGGCATAGAAGTTCTTGGACCACATTTGGGCAAACTGTGGTAAAAACAACCCTGCCGAAAGTAAGATGGCTGGTATTGCACTCAGCAGCTTGTTGGCCAAGGAGGATAGTGAAGTCTAGGGGTGGGCGCAGACGTCCGAGTTGGTCCGTCTGTCCGAAGTCCGAAATATTTCCGACCGAATTTGACCGACCGAATTTGACCAAATTAAAACAAATCAAACATGAACATTTCTTTGTCCGACCGAATTTGACCGACCAAATTTTACTGAATTAAAACAAACCAAACATGGATATTTCTTTGTCCGACCCAATGACCGATATTTTACATCAATAATATAATATTTTTAACATTTGTAAGGCTAATATTATAGTTTATAAAAATTTTAAAATGTAATATACAGTAAATTAATTAAGTTCATACATAAAATTGATATTTAATATCTTAAATAATAAAAAATGACATACATAGGATAAAAGTCACTCTTATTATAAGCCATAAATATTTTGAGAGTTAAGACCCAACAATCTCCTATGTGAAATAACATAAAAAGATGACAAGTAAAGCCAATGATGAAACATTCAAAATTTCAATTATATCGCCAATAGTATATGATGTTTGTTCTGCAAGAAAATATCTGTTCTCATGCAAATGTGAGTGAATAGTTAATCAGGTGCGCTAGTTTCATTCTTTAATAAGCACCAACGTCTCAAGTAACGAAACATTTCGAAGAAAAAGCAGATTCGAAAACTACGACATTAAACAAGCTAAAGTTTGGTATAAAAAGAACAGGCTAGATTTTATAAATTAATCTCAACAAAAATTTTACCATCCTTCAATCTTTGTATCCCTCAACAGAAAACAATCTTTGAAATTTGGTATTCTCCAGCAATTATCAAAATGCTAAGTATAGCAAGGGAAGCAAAGAGATAACATCATAAGTAGGATACACATATTTAGAATGTGTTCAATATGATCTGCTCACAGTACTGCTGTTGTGCTTGTCAACATTTAGCATAATTAGTTGAAAATGTAAGAGTTTACATAGTGAGAAACAAACACAGACCTCTCCTGGAGA
>JAURVB010010347.1:0-15832 GCA_033002965.1 Piper betle | reverse complement strand
ATGTAACACCCCAAATCCGGTCCACACTCGTGAACCGAACCGGCATGTTACAGGCCCCGGTTAAGTCGGCTAACCCGAACCTAACTCATGCGGATCCAATCTCGGCGTCTTAAGATGAAGATACAACTCGCAATGCATGGATGAATACAGAAACCTAACATGGTACTACATGAACCAGGAACCTCAACAACAAAAACCAGGAACCTTCAACAAGAATAACAAACCTATGGTGAGCCTACATATCCCTCTTACATCAATTTCTCCATATGTAGTGCATAACACGTGTCTTACAATTGTGGCAGACTTCAGTTGCATTGAAGCAAAGTTAAGCGATGCATAAATGACTGGCAATCTACAGATTTAAGATCATGGAGCTATGAACTACTTCTAAACCCCTATCTTTTAAGCATAAGTGATGAACAGCTATATGCTTAGATATGGTGAGATTGTGTTAAATGCAGCAGTTACCTGCATAAACTTACCAATAAAGTGCATACATTCCATCATTTAGCCTTTGGTGTTTCTTCAAATTTCAATTCTCAGGTCTTCTATTTAACTGTCAAAATTGTTTCTACTGTTCATCAATGTAACTATAAAACGGAGAGAAAAACAAACTTAATGGATGTGCAATAATGAACTAAATAAATAACATTCAGACATGCATAATTTGTTGAACGCATCAAGTCGTGAAACCCACAATTGGAAAATCAGCAGACTGCAAACTGTGACAGAAGACCATTTAAAGAAACACAAATAGCTAACAAGAAGTACATAGGCATAAAAAAGTTGACTCAGCACTAATAAAACAACTTCCGTGTTCTTAAATCAACAGGCTTACACCTTTTGGTCACTAAAGTGAAATTTAAATCCAAATAGCAAACAAACAAGACAAATAACATAAAAAGAAACTAGTACAAAGTCATAAGAAATTGTTGCTTCAGACTATATCCCATGAACATAGGTAGAATGACCTTTACAAGTTTAAGGTTTCATCAATAAAACACGTGAGGTGATACTGAAAGATACCTACTCGTTAAGACACATAAAGGATTTATGAAATAAACTGACAAATCAAGTGTAAAACCAAAAAAAAAAGAGGAAAGAACAGTAGACAACAGCAAGCAGACAAGTTACCAAGCAAAATCCAACCACTTCACAATGTGTGGTAAACAAACTTATATTTTCTGAAAATTCTCAACATATATAAAACTTACAACATAGAAGTGACACGCAAGTGCATTATGAAATCGGTAGAAACATGAAAGGGCATTACAAATGTTGAGACCATAAATATACGCATATGAACGTCCTGTGATACAAAACAATACAGCATTCAAATTAACAATGACGAAAAAACATTCTGTTTTGTGAAATTTAACCACCCAGAGCAAATGTCATTAAGAATAACTGAATAAGTACAGGCTGAGTAGCAAGGCTTCAAAAGAAATTTATTTTGGTTAGCTAATAGTCATATACTGGAATCTGGATTTTCATATCTCACTCTTACCGTATAAAAGCTATCAGTTTAACTTCCTTTCTTTTTTGTAGTGCTAATTCAAGAATAAAAAATGTATAATAGTTTTATTAGGCTTCTAACTAGAGCCAATAAATACCTTCTTAAAATTAGTGAAGAGATGTTTTTTGCTCGATTCTTCTATTAAGATTTTATTACTTCTGAAAAGAGGTGTACTTTCTTTGCGCTGCAGTGTTGAAATTCCTGTGAAACCCCTCATCAAGTACCTTCAAGAATATATGACTGGGCTTCAAAGTTTTGGCAAAAGAAGGGAACTGGTGGATGATTGCCTCAACAATTTGGAAATTGAGTTCAACAGATTGATTTAGTTTTACCTCTCACTTTGTCTGGAAACTGTACATTATTTGCCAACACAAGCTTAAGTTTTTACCTGTCACAACCTACTGAGTGTAAAGTCCAAGTACTACTCATTAGATAAGGCAGCAATAATATCACATAACAGCCTCATACCTCATAGAATTTACAAGCTCCTTCATGAACGGTTAATCATCTTCCAAAGGAGTTTATGCACAAGTTGGTTAATCAATTGAAAATATGTTCGGACTGTCAAAATTAATAAAGAGTTCGAAACATGTCTACTCAACCATAGCAGACAGTAAACCTCGCTTTTCAGCATGGGAATAACCAACACGATCAACATCCCATAATATAATAACAAGAAGACTCACTAAATAAGAGGTCTAGACAAGCGTATCAACAATGAGCTTAATAGCATAGAGGATTCGAAATTAGAGATAGAAATACCTTTGTTTCATCGATCATTATGATCCAGATGGATTCTTCCGACGGTACGATCCTTAATTCATCAACATCCAAGAGAGCCCAAAAACGTTGAGGTTCTACTCATAAGCGTGTGACTATGACTGAAATAAAATTTGGTTTCAAAAATGAAGTTATGGCAATCAATTAAGTCTAAAGATAACAAAAGTGACACTTATGCGAACATGAATATCTTGTACAAGATGTTGGCAGAATCTCATCATGACAATGGAAAAACTACATAAGCCCGAGGAGACTCGTCATAAATCACATACAGAACATGAAAAATATTGAATAAGATGATTTACGACAATTTAAACCATTCAAGATCACTTCAAATGATCAAAAAGGCCCATCACATAACTAGAAAATCAAGTAGATTTTCAACCTATTAATTAAACTAAGAAGGGAGAGCACTAATATGTATTACTGAACTTTAGTTTAACCATGTAAATAGATAACTTCGAAAACAGGCATAAGAATTCCAAAGATAGAATCCCTTTTTATTGGGGGTGTGGGGTTGTATGGTGGCAAATAGAATGTAACACTCCAAGAATGATCCTAAAATTAGTATGAATAGTACCACTCCAAAGCGATCCTTGAATTAAAATGGGGTCCCACTCCACAGTAACCCTTAGACCAATATGGAGGCAGTTAGAATGTAGCACTACAACATGATCTTTGGATTAACATGGACTAATATTCAACTTGGCTAACATTTTCAAGGGATTCTTCAGCCCTGTCTGGCTACAGTTGGATCTGATCTGTGATATCACCACAAAGGATTTTTTTGTTTACTTTACCTCAATGAATAGACTCTGTGTTTGTAATTTTATACATAAACCATTAGAATTGCTAGCAGGAAAACTAAATAAGGTTCAACTTAGAGATCTTGCGTTCATCACTATGTTCTCTTTTAAAATTCTTAAAAGTACTTTAGCATATAAACACAGGATCCTTAAGTTCTCAAAGAATTCTCAACTCGCAACAACTGTAGCAACAGGTTTGCATTTTTCTCTATTTGTTGTATCTAATCAGCCTAAATTAGAGTTCCATATGTCATAACAAAAATCTTAGTTAAGTAATTTTTTCATCAGTCACCATTGCCTATAACTACAACACTTGAACAAACAATATTAAGGTCTACGCCCTAGGCATACCTTGCATAATGAGAAATTAAGATTGTGTTGTTGGTTTGATTAACTCTAAAGAATAGTCGACTTCATTCTCTTCAAAATGTAATATAATTCAAAAAAAGCAGCTGTGTTTCATTTAAAGATATAACTAGATATGATAGACAAGTCAAGATTGTAAATTAGATCAGATAGAAATGAGTGTTATTCTTATATGGGGAAGAGAGCGCAAAACATATTTGCAATTCAGTAGTTACTATTGACCACAGATTATAAGTCATGAAAAGCAAATAAAGCCATCGTTAGTTTTTTGTGCCCAACTAAAGTTTTGATCAGCAATACAATTTAATTATTCCAAAGAGAAGATTCATAACCAAATGTTCAGATAACCAACGAAGTTTCACCTACTGAGTCTTAGGTTTGAATCCTCAAACTATTTATCTATTTTATGAAATGCAGCTGAAAGAGTAGAAAATTTTCAACAATCAGTAGGTTTAGAGTCAAACATACAACATTGAAGGCAACATAACAAGATCGACAGAGACCATGGGCACTTTAAAATGTTCAACATGTGTGCAATCTCACAAATATTCTTCTATTCCCCTAGTGCATAAATCACAAACTAGAACAAAACAATAGGACTTAGTTGACCATGTTTTCAAGGATTGTTGTGAGGTAAGCCAAGATGAGGTTGAAACCTTGTTGTCCAACAAATAACAAAAATGAACTGGCATAAGCCAGCCCAAGAGGCTCTACCCTATTAATTGAGAAAAAATTATCGTCTACCTCTACAATGTCAACAAGAACCATAAATACAGCTTTGTCCGACAGATGATTTTGTGGATACAAAAAAGGCACATTTGCAAAATTGCTTGGGAATAGGTCACATTTGCAAGGGACAAACATTGCCCATTACTCCACCCCGAAGCATTTAAGATGGAATGAATACCCTTAGGGTCTGATTGGTTGGCATAAAATTAGTGCACATGACATATAAATTTTAAAATAGTCAACCTTAGCAAAAATAGTTATATTTAATGTATTTTATATAAAAAATAATATTAAATTAATTATATTATATACAAATTAAGTATAATTATATAGACATGAGTGCAAAAAATAATCATAATTATTTTATATGTCTCACCCATGTGCTCTCCCATGAATAAAAAATTAAATATAATATACATTGTAAAAGTAATGGTTTTTCCGAGAAATTTATGGCAAATACTAATTATATTCAGGTTGACTATTTAAAATTTTCATATTATTTACATTACTTTTGTACTAACAAATGGATCCTTAGAAAACAATATTTTATATAAAAATACTTACTTCAAATGTTTACATAGCAAAAAATGACAGATATAGAATTCTTTTCCTTTGTTTGGTGGGAAAGAAATTTGTTACGTGCTTGAATCATGAAAATGCCCCTCTTTTTCTCACCCATGTAACCTATAAAATGAAACTTTCCTGTAGGCCGCACTTGAGGAAAATTAAAATTTATTTCATGTCACCATGAAACTTTTTAACCCTTCAAAAAGAAACTTCTTAACCCTTAATTTTACGTTTCCTCACAGACTCTTAGGATGCTTATGGCCGCCTGCCCTGATAAAAGAAGAAAAAATAGGGTTTTGAAAATTTTGCCAAATCATTATTACCAAAGCTTGAAATTCAATGCCATCTGCGAGTACAACTCGAAGGTTAAAAACCACCGACAAGGAGAAAATCTCTCAGCATCAAATTTAAGAGACACGAAAAGATCAAATACCAATAGAGATTTTTAATTTTTTGTCATAAGAAAGTTAAGTCTTCAACAGCAAAGAAATGTTTCATCTAGAACAGCTGCAAATAACCAATTGTTTAAAGAACCAAGAAAAGAATGAAGGTCACTCTAAATCAGACAAAACTGTAAGATCAAGCAAAACGTAATAAGCTATTTTTGATTACCTTCCACCATCACATCACTCAAACATTGATGAACCCTAAAAAAGTTTGTGTATGAGCTGCCGACAGTGGCACACAGCGTAATTCAACAACAGATGCAAAGACAACCTTGGAGAAGATATGCAATTAGTGGACATGGCCGATCTCATACAATCAACACGAGAAACTAGATTTCTGTCAAAGCAAAACGCACCCGGGCCATCAATATCGACGCTAAACAGCATCGACCACGATGACCGAATGTAATCCCAGCATTTAAAAATCGTTGCAAGTCTGTAGAACATACTACGGACTTCCAAGTTTCCAACCAGGTCACGCTAATGTATAAAAAAATGGAGATATTTTCACAAAAAGGCAGAACAAAGGAAAAGCTTTAGGAGGTACAAAAATAAAAAGAAGCAGACAATACGAAACCACAACTCCCCGTTTTCATCAATACCCACAAAGAAAAGATGAAAAGCCAACAGTATTTTATGCGCACACAATCATATACGATATGCTGTACATAATCACCCTACTACGTGAACCTAACTAAGAAACAACCAGCACAAGAAGCACTGTTTTAAATTCACTCTCAGATGTAGATGAAAGCAAAATTCAGAACGTAAAATTCAGCAGCAGCAACAACGACAAAAAAATACAACTTTACAATAGACGGCAAGAAGGAGATCAAGAAAAGAGGCAAAGATCCTCATTTTCACCCCAAAAAGCACCTTTAAAATTAAAAAAAGGAACAGTACCTCCTAAGCAAGTACACCGGCACTATCTTAGGAGGAGAAACAACCAAAACAACCCCCAGCAAACGAGAATCAAAACTGCTAATCGAATGAACCCCCCACATTTCCATGATGAAGAAGAAAGGAAACGACAGCCGAATTCAAAGAAAGCACCACCGCGGGAATCACGAGGTAAAGACGAGATGAGATGCGGCAAAGAAGAGCAAAAGGGAAGACAGTCAAATAGCTGATCAAATGATCGCGACAAGGGCCGGCTTGGCCAGCGCCGACGTCAGGCAAAGGATGTGTGGGAAAGGAGGAGAAGAAGTGAAGGGGTTGATAGTGGGCGGCGGGGCTGGGAAGACGGTGGTTCCGGCGTCGTCGCTGGCGGAGTAAGCGGTGGTGGTTGGAGGGGAGGGTGCAAGGGGGAGAGGAGCGACGAGGGTCGAGGTTAAAGAGACGGAAATCTGAGTTTTCCATAAAAGGGTTCCCAAGATAGTGATTTGATTGATTCAGACTAGTCTTAATTATTTAGACCCAAATACTCTTCCATCTAAGTGGGCAACTGGTCAAGGTTAAGAGGTTTTGGGACTCAAAAAATAATATTGAAAATATGGATCTATTTTATCATGAAAGCACATATTTTATCATTTTATTGTATTTTTGCTATATGATAATTATAAATATTATTACGTGTTTAAAAAAATAATTTAAATTATGTCGAATTATATTTAAAATTTTATTAATATTGATGAGGCAATTTAAACTTGAGTAGGAATTTAAGAAAAACTAAACTCAAAGTACTTTGGTTCATTATAATTTATCAATTAGTTAGATTGACAAATACGATAAATAGAGAAGATTTTAAAAAAATAATATTTATTCTCAAAATAAAAAAATAAATAGAGATTATCGTCAAAATTAATTTGGATAAATAAAAATTTTAGTGATCCTAATCTCACATTTGTTGTAAAAGATATAAATAAGATGAAATCCGTCTAAACATATTAACTCCACATTAATTATGAACCCATTAAAAAAATAAAAAATAAAAAATATGAACAACCAATAAATTACATTTTCTAACATGTTTTAATATTTAGAATTAAACTTCTAAATAAAATTCGAAACCTTTTGAGAAATATTTTATACATACAACACAACGTTAATAAACTATCATAAAAATAATTTAAGAGTGCATATTTTATGATTGAATTGTTAAGGAATTGTTTTTATGCAATAAATTTATGTTAAGATAGCTCACATTTTACTTATATTCAAGTATTATTCTTGATCTAAATTTGATCTTAACATTATTTGATTAATGACTTCGGTGAAAGCTAGACAAATTATTTTTAAAATTTAAATTATTATTTAATTCGTCTAAGTAAAGTTTAAAAGCATTAAAGAATAAAAGTTCAAGTACTCCTCGTTACAATGACTACGTCTTGGCACCAAATGTTAAATGCTGAGTGCCAGAGAGGCCTCTATATGATAAAAGGTTTATATTAAACCTAAACAGCTCAATAAGCTGCCTCTTGAGCCTCAACATATGGATGATGTGAATAAAGAATGGAGGGGAAGGAATAAAACAGGACAGATATGGTTGCCCCCACTGGCAGTGCTGCCCCCACTAGCCCCCACTTGCTCTCTCTCTCCCCTTGCCTTTGGCTTTATCATCACATGCATGCACCTCCGACTTCTTGAGATTGTCATTTTGATCATAACATCTCTACTCCATGAAAACAAACCATCATCATTTCCCATTTCTTTTCCTTCTTACTTCTACCAGCTTTACTTCTTAGTCATACATTTGAAGAAAACAAAATCTAAATAATGTAATTCTTGTTACAATACAGAATGCACCCGCCTGATGGAATTCCCTTTCGTGTTAGTCGAGTGGCACAACACTTAAAAAATTCCACTTGCATGAGTATAAAGAACAGTCAAACGAGTGATGTACCTGTAGATTCAAGACCTCTAAAAGGGGAGACTGCGTCTTTTCTTCTTACAATGTATAAATACAATGCTTAGAAGAAAAAAAAGTTTAACTGTATGTAATGCATTACAGAGTCTAGCTAATTTTAACCCGCAAGAATAAGTTATTTTGATAAGTCAATAATAAAACTTATCTGGCTAATTAAGAAGTCTTAGAAATTAGTGCTAGGTGTCACCGGTGTTTAATGTCCCACCCAGAATTGAGGTTCCCGGTGCTTGTATGCCTTCACTCATTTTTAATGAAGTATTTATGGATATATATGAACGATGGTCAGAGGGGACACGTTGTCTATGTTGGCGCCTAGTGTTATGCCGAGATATTTAGGAGAGAAAACAATATAATATGATTAGGTGGTTATAATATGATTAGGTTGGCCAAGGGAGAGCAATGTAGGACGAGACGGGAAAAGCAGGAGCACACTTGCAAGGAGTGACCGATGTAGAAAAGGTTATTGATCTGTCCCTATAATTACACACTGCTCGTAGAAATGTGGGCGAAGTTAAAAGAATCTGTTGGTTCAATCGAAGTTTCAGCCCCGGAGATATTTTCACAATCACCAACGGTGGCCCTTTTATTTTATTTTTGATTGCTGCTGATTGATGCGTGCAAAAAGAACACAAAGCCTCATAAAATGTAGAACACTTGGCCTTGGGATGGAAGCTACGGCACCACGTAATAGTCCCGTAGCAGTGACTACCGACAAGTGCATAAGAGGTAGTATCGAAGAGAGCAAAGCCAGAATGCTGATCTCCTCAAATTAGCCTTCAAGGACAAGGAAGGTAGACTATTAAGTGGCTAAAATCGTACTCTTATATTTCTGTTTACTCGACCTGATCACAAGAGTTCGGATGCATCAAGCAATGTTCCCCCTCACTACCTCCCCACCTATACAAAGTAACGTAGGGTAACAAAAATTAAGGTCAGTAAACTCACTTACACGCGGTAAAGTAATCAACCGGATTACTGTTTTACCTATTATTACAAATTAAAATGAAATAAAATGACTCAATATTTTTGTTGACAATTTAAAAAAATAATAAAGAATAAGAGATAAATTTAACTGCACCACTTTTATTTTTAAATTATAGTGGTAAAAACCTCTTGCAACTACCGTACTACTAATTTACTATTTTATTTATTTTTAAAATAAAAAAATAATTATACTAATTAATATAAATAAGAATTAATATTATTATAATGTTTAATTAAAATTTTATATTGTTATTTCCTTTAAAAGTTAGTTTAACGTAAATATATTGCCTAAATGATATGAAATTTATAATTTTGGTAATGATTTTTCATTATCAAAGACGGGTATAGTTTAAATTAAAATTTACTAGTTATGAACCGTTTACCGTTAATAAAAATAGTCAAAACTCGATAGTGATTGACGACCAATAATGCAATAATGATTAATAATCAAAAAATTAATATATAATAATAATAAATACTTTCAACTACATTAAAACTATACTGCTCGTACCTTCAAGTTCAACACCTCTTGTTTATATACATCGTATAACCGGTATTCTTGTGATTGATTTAATTAGTTCCCTTTTAACGTAATTATTTCTATGGACGGGCCAACACAAACTTCAACTTGGTTAAAGAGAGCAATTATGAAATTTCTTAAAAAGGGCAACAAACTCGCCCATCAGTATTTAACAAGTATATGTTAATTGACATATAATAAGAAAAATAATAAGTGGATGGCATATGTTCTTCCAAAATCACCCTCCCATTCACAAACAAAAGCAAGATCGAAACTTCAATGCAGTAAACCGAGAATCATGTCTTAAAGCTGATATCTAACTTCAATTATTAATATGACGAAAAGGATAAACCAGAATAAAGACGTGTTCTTCCTTTCTTACAGATCAAAAGTGCACATTCTTGTTACGCTATCTTTCATCTCTCACACGAAAGTAGCGAAATTTTTTAGAAACATTCTGGAACGACAAAAAATAGTGTATCCTTCACGACAAAGGAGTTGAAAAATGCCATCTTTCAACTAAGGTCTACATTAGATACCTGTTAATTTTGACATCTCTAAGAAATGGATCTCACAACTAAGCACATCGAGTGGCATGCTCCTATAGAAATGGAAAGCACATGGTGTGGACCTAATTCCTCTTCTTCCATCAAAAACTTCACTGTACCTCCGGCAGGCCAGGAACTCCAAGTTGGCAGTCTCTCGACTTTCCCCACATATATAGCTTCCCTTTAGACATTTTGTTGAGAGAGTGTGTGTGTGAGCATGTGTGAATGCTTCAAACTTATTTCAGCTCTTTAGAGGGACAAATATGTGAATAACAAAATTGAGATTGAGACATAATTAAGTTTAAAAAAGCAACAGAATAATAAGAACAAGTTACCGGTGATGGCAGCAGACGTAGAGCCATCGCATGTGGCATACACTACATGCTCATCGGCTAACGCTGCAATTACTCGAGGGGTGTTCTCACTTCGCAGAGAACCGTGACCGAGCTGCCCATTTCCACCATGACCCCGGGAATGTACCTTTCCAACATCTGAAAATTCATGGCGATGATTGTACACTACTTAAAGTCAACAATAATAGTAGTGTGAAAAAAATTGCCTTAAAAGATGTTCAAGCAATCAGCGTAACTTGCAAGAAAGTGCTTCAGTAGATGCCTACTCCTTAGGGCAAGGGAATGGTACCCTCCACTAGCAATTTGAACAATTCGAATATTCTGTACACTAGGAACTGGTTTCGGTCTCCAATCACTGCCTCTGTCGCCCCTCCCAAGTTCAAAATTCGAGTTACCTGCAAAACATACAAATATCACAAAAAATGAAGAACTGTAATCGACATACATAAATTACAATGAAAACAATGACAGAACTAAAAGCAGGCAAAATGAAGATTTTTTTACATAAAGAGGAACTTATCAATTGTATTAGTTGTAGTTTCAGCTGATAGGTTATATTGCTTATTTAGGGTTCTACAATCAAGTGATGAATGGCCGGGTTCACTGAAAACAAACAAGAAAACAACATGTATCCAAAATCTCCACTGCCTCACTGAAGACATCTCAGTCATCATTAGCGGTCGTTTCAGTTGTTTGTCCTTTAATGCTGAGCAATTATAGCTTTGACCATGACGTTACAAAACAATAATGATAACACGGAGACAAAGTTTTGGAGCATACTTAATCAAAGAAAAACTATAGCTGCCTTTTCTTTAAAAATAAATCTTCATCGAGCCTAAATTCATTGAATAGTTTCTTAGGTCTCGTTCACTCGTCGTAGGCAAATACAATTGTGAAAATAAATATAAATACATAACAATGATTTTAACGGACAGAATAAAATTATTTCTTGCCTCCCCAACTCCCAAGTTGACCATCTTTAGTCAACGCCAAAGTGAAGAATCCACCGCAAGCCACAGCCGCCATGGGCACCTTCGCCTGATCCACCACCAGCACCAAGGCCAAAGCTACCATCTCCTTCATCTCGGCCCCATGTGTAACGTACACCTATGCCAGTTATACCATAAGTTATCTAAAATAGAATAGATGAGAGCACAAAACAATAAAGGAACTTAAGTTATTTCACAGATCACAGTTTATGTAGATTTCATAACGTTTAAGCAAATAATATCCTGCAATTGTGTAAGCCATCTTGTAGTTTAACAGGTATTGATAGCCAATTAAATAAAACGAGTTAACGAGCAAGAAATAGACTGGGAAAAAACTACATAGGGTGACATTCTCGGTATAAGTGAACTATCAAGCAGCAACATAATATACAATTATGTAGTAACTTAAAGAATAACATGAATGATGGTAGACTTCGATTCGAGAAAATATGGCATTCAATATTCTTGTAAACATAAAAAAATCACCATTTGTCAGGAAGAAAGGGTTGCATTCTTTTCAAGCAACAGAGTACCAAGCTAGATAGTGCCCCTTAATTAAAATTGCAAAACAGACATCCTCTGTCATTTTAGCTATTGAAGTATAGTAATTTATGTAAAATGAGTTTTGAACATAAATATACAATTAATGCGACCAGGTTCAGGAGTGGGCTCAAACCAGATCTGATCAATTACCATAAGTCAGTCTTTACGACAATCTGCAAGTGTTAGGTTTATGAGAACATAAACAAAAAAGGCCAAAACAATTCCTTATCTTTCTCCGTATGAGCAAGTACGTAATCATCAAGTAAGTAACTTGAAATGTTATAATCATATTAAAATCTAACTTGACTCAGAAATTGCAGCAATTTGACCACCACCACTGGCTGCAATGGCTGCAATGTGACATATTTTTTCATTCTAAGCGTGTGTGCTAAACGAGCGAGCGAGCCGAGCTCAATTTGTATTAGAACTCGATTCGAGATCGAACGAGTTTTGAACATACATGCTCGAATTTAACTCGAATATCTTTTATCTGTTCGAGCTCGACTCGAGCTTAAATACACACTTAAACTGGAATACACACTTAAACTGTTTAATTTTCTCGAGCTTGAACCAAATTCGTTCGTGAGCTGAAAACGGCTGGATTAAAAGTCAAAAGTAGCTTACTTTAAAAAAATACAATCAATGTGGATTGAACTCACAACCTGAGGTCATTAATTTAAATACTTACCATCTTAACTATCTCATTTCTTTATTATTATATTGTATATAAATAAATAAATAAATAAAGTATAATGTAAAAAATTATATTATTATTTTATTTTATCGAGTTGAGTTCGAATCGAGCTATGAGTTGAGTTCGAATCGAGTTCTAGTTATAACCGAGTCGAGTTGAATTGAACACGGCTTTTCTCAAGCTCGGCTCGTAAGATTCGAGTTCGAGTCGAGTTCAGCTCAAACATTTAAATGTTAAGCTTCGAGTCAAGTCCAGCCAAGCCAAACACAAAATACTCACGAGCTGACTTGCTCAATTAAAAACCCTAATTCCACGTACCTTTAACAAGTTTAGGCAACTAACTCCCTCTGATACACTAAATGCCCTAGAGCTCCAAAACCACCATAGCCCCTATAAACTTTACCCAACACAATAACCAAGTAATTATTAAGACGTCGTGTATAATATATTATAATAAATTTTAGTGATTAAAAATTAAAGACTACTTAAAATTTTGAATATTTTGTACGAGATAATTTACATTTGTCATTTAATATAAATATTTAGCTTTTACCTTGACAAAATAATATTTGTTAAAAAATTTTAACTAAAATTTTATTGATGTTTTTATTAAGTTTTTAAATTGTAAAATTATTATATATTTATTTATCACATTTTATTTTTAAAAAAAATTCACTATTTTTTAATGTTATATACTTACCGGTCACAATCACTAACACAAACACAAACACATTCGTATCCGAGTGCCACATCCAAACACCAGCGGTCTTGAGTCACTTTCCATCCAAGGAAGAAGACGCCAAGCTCCACTCTAATTTTGTGGGAGAAAGATTTGAGGACGGGAGAGGAAGGTCTGATTTGACGCCCTTAACTGTGGAACTATCAAACCTCTCTTAGTCTCTATCTCGTTGGTGTGAAGAAAAGAAGAGAACGAAGCAGCAGCAAGCAGGTAGAAGCATAGAAGAAGAAGAGAAGAACGGGAGGAGCACCCTCTCCGGAGAAGCTGCTTCAGCGACCCCCCAAACCGACCGGTAGACAGATTAGATGCCCCCAACACAACCCAGCCTTGTACCACCGCCGACGAAGCCTACCTGGCCGAAAAAGCAAAGAAAAGCCCCTGTTGGAGTTGTGGAGTACCTGCAAGCAACCATCTTCCCGGCCTTCGTCCGGCCAGCACAGACTGTCTCTGGCCACACCCTTACGTCCAAAATATCCCCCTCACAGCCGGTAACGAGCCATGATTGATAGAAACCACCGAAGAGCTCTTCTGTTGCCGGAAAATCCCCAAGAAGACGCTAACGGAGCAGTGAAGCAGTAGAACGCAACCAACTTCCCCGCCTCCATGCGGTCAACACAGGTCGTTGTCGGCCTCTCCAAAGACTTCAATCTACTCCTCTCACTGAAGGATACCATTCACGGCCAAGCCATTCTGAAGTCTGATGCTGAAGTAGCCGGAAAATGGCGAAATATTTCTGGCGATCACTGTAATTTGCAGGACTTTCTGGTGTTGTCGCCACCGTCCAATGCTTCCAACGGTCACCGGACCACCTTGTATCCACTTCCCAGCCAGATACCACCGTAATGGGTGGATTAAACCAACCACCGTCAAAGTCGATGTTGCACCACTGAGTATCCAGGTCCGTCGGACTTCTTGATGATTGTTGTGCCCACTTCACCATGGATGGTAGCGACTGCGAGGAGTTGCCAGTGACGTGATCATATCCGCGACCAAGCCAGCAACCCACATTCAAGTCGGCACACTGCACGCTGCTTGGAGCCCGGTGCACCCAGAAAGATTTACATTCTGCGCATGCGACCAGGCTTGGTCTAATATTTTCTTGGTGTGAACAAACCTAAAACGGTCCAATTTAATTTATTATCACTTCAAAAATTATTTGAAAGATTTTCCAGATTTTGGAACGAAGCAAAACTTATTATCCCATCATTTTTTGGCGCTATGGATGCATTGGCAGGGATTTTGAAGACTCGAAGACTATAAGGAAGTGAACCACAACAATGGAATCAAAAACCTCAAAAGCAAATCAAATCAAGTGGTGAAAAATTCCTTCTTTGTGTAACTTGTAAAAATTAATAGAAATAGTGAATTTGTGATTATTAAGTCACTGACTTAAGGATTCGAGTTGTACTCTAAGGAACCAAGTAAAAATCTACATGTGTTTTATCGTTCGCGGCTAACTTATTTATATTTATATTTAACTCGCATAAGTTCCTTGCACGGCAAGGGCACCTTAGTTTTACCAAACCCAAACCTTAAACTCAACTAAACACAAGATGCCCTGGAGCAATTTTGTGCCCAAACAATATTTTTAATTTTATTTTTTAATAAAAATTTTAAAATATGTCAAATATGGCATTCACATTGTGCGGGTATGTGCTAGTATATAACATAAAGACTATATTAGACTAAGAAAAATTTCTATCAGATGTTCAAGTTATTTACTTAATGTTTGTGTGTGGGTTTCACCTCGTGGTAATGCTTCGTGTCAAGTCGGGTTAGATAAGTGAGTTCGGTTGAACCAAAGGCTCCTTACTACTCAAAGAAATTGCGCTGAGTAAAAAAAATAAAAATAAAATTCTCTAAACAAGGAAAGACTTGGCAAATTTTATGTGATTCCTTGAGGTTTAATTCGAATCTGTAAGTCAGTCTATAGTGACTTAACAATGACAAATTCATTATTTTTTTTTAAGTTTACAAGTTATATAAAATAATAAGTCTTGTTATCACCTTTAAATAAATTTGCTTTTGATAGCATTGACTCCATTGCCCCAGTTGGACCTTTTTTTATTTTTAAATTTTTAAAATAATTCTACCATTAGGCCTAGAGCACCCAAAAAAAATAGGATAATAAGTTTCATCTCAATCTAAAATTAGGAAGACCTTTAAATTATTTTTAAAGTAATAATAGATTGAACCACACCGCCTAGGGTTAGTTAAAACCGAGAAAATATTGGACCTTGGTGGCATACGCAGAATCCTAAATCTTTTTGGGTGGCGCCCGATGTGTCGGCCCAGTTTTGGGTCACAAACAGGTACACGACGCAGTCATGGGCTCGGATCTTGTCACGGGTTTGGTCAATTGCTCAGATATGAACACTTACACCCA
>JAURVB010010346.1:0-11616 GCA_033002965.1 Piper betle | reverse complement strand
TGAGAGTTGTATCTTCATCTTAAGACGCCGAGATTGGATCCGTATGAGTTAGGTTCGGGTTAGCCGACCTAACCGGGGCCGGTAACATGCCGGTTCGGTTCACGAGTGTGGACCGGATTTGGGGTGTTACATAATTATACCTCACGTCATTGGCAATCGACGACGGCTAGGGTTTTGTCACGTGTCTCCGAGCTCAAATTCGGCGCTCATAGGCGTCCAAAGTTCGATTGGGTTTGACCAGATGAGCTCTGTGAAAGAATCCACCAAATTCCAACGAATTTGGTTTTTCGGCAGGTTACGGCAATTTTCTAGCAGTTTCACTTGTTTTTCGGCAGTTTTCTAGCGGCAATCGCCGACAGCGTCTATTGGCGGGATAGTAGTCGTATTGGGTACCATTGGCACCGGCTTAGTGAGCCCGACGCGTCTATGACGTCGACATGGTTGGTGGAGGTGGTGGCTCGCCGGAAAAGGGCAAAAACAAAGGCGGCGGCAATGGGTGAAGAAATTCGGCCTACGTGGGCGGCGCTGGGCTCCACTCCTATCAGGGAAGGTTGTGGGTTGGTCGAAGGCGTCGAGGCGACCACTGGATCGTGACAACGACAGAAGTGCGGTGCAAGGGCATGGCTTCCTTGCGTTGTGGAGGCTAGGTGATAGCAGGGAGGGCTCAGGGTGGCATGACAACGCCGCGACGGAGATTGTGAGATCCCTCAACTTAGTCCCACATCTAATACCTACTGGGAGAAGATCTGGTTTATAAGTGAGAATTGACTATAGATCTTTAACTTTCGGGGTACCCATTTTAAAGAAATGACTTAGCCCAATACGTTACACTTTGGGCTGGGTTGTTACAAATGGTATCAGAGCCGACCTGGTTCCGTGTTAGATGGTGGGATGGACTAGAGACGCCGGCTAGGCTGCCGGTCACGGGCCAAAAAAGGTCGTGGGCTGGGGTTAGCAACGGGCCAAGACTAGAAACGTTGGCTAGGCTACCGGTCACGGGCCAAAAAGGACGTGGGCTGGGGCTAGCAACGGACCAAGAATAGGCATTTCGGGGACTAAATTTCCTAAGGTGGGTGGATTGTGAGATCCCTCAACTTAGTCCCACATCTAATACCTACTGGGAGAAGATCCGGTTTATAAGTGGGAATAAACTATAGATCTTTAACTTTCGGGGTACCCATTTTAAAGAAATGACTTAGCCTATTACATTGCACTTTGGGCTGGGTCGTTACAAATGGTATCAGAGCCGACCTGGTTCCGTGTTAGATGGTGGGATGGACAGGACGTTGCCAGGTTGCCGTCACGGGCCAAAAAGGTCGCGGGCTGGGGTTAGCAACGGGCCAAGACTAGAAACGTTGGTTAGGCTGCCAGTCACGGGCCAGAAAGGACGTGGGCTGGGGCTAGCAACGGGCCAAGAATAGGCATTTCGGTGACGAAATTTCCTAAGGTGGGTGGATTGTGAGATCCCTCAACTTAGTCCCACATCTAATACCTACTGGGAGAAGATCCTGTTTATAAGTGGGAATGGACTATAGATCTTTAACTTTCAGGGTACCCATTTTAAAGAAATGACTTAGCCCATTACGTTGCACTTTGGGCTGGGTCGTTACAGAGATTGGCGGCAAGGCGGCGTCGGTGGCGGTAGCGGCGATGACAAGCAGAAGGGGGGTGGTGCAGCAAGGGTTTGGATAGGAAAGAGAAATGTTGGGGGGGGGGGAGAGAGAGAGAGAGAGAGAAATGGTGTAAGAGTGTTTGGCGATAAATTCGTAAATAAAAGTTGACTCGAGTCAGAATTGAGTCAAAATAATAACTAGTTCGTATTAATTCCCAAACAAAATACAAAAAAAAGGGAAAATCTCATAAAATATATTACATGCCACAACATCACAATAACATGTTCTATAACTATTAACCAACCCAAACTGCCCTATAACACCTCCTAACCCAGTAAATAACTTAAAACTAATTCTACGATCCACTATATATAAAAATAAAAAAATAAACTGGCATACTCTTATATATTCTGATAACTCATTCTTTTCTGTTATATTCATGTTGTTATCATCATATACTTGGGTACACATGACCTTCATAACTCATACACATGACCGGTGTCAGCTCAATACACGTGTTTTAAAATTAACTCGACTCGAATTGACAACTGAACCGATCAGTTCATAAGCATAAAATCGTAACTCGAATCATAGGTTTTACCATTATAATACGAAATAAAGATATGCATGATTAAACTATCTTTTTTCTTGCATTATTGCATTAATTTTAGATATTTTAATTATAAAACTTAAATTAGTATAAACTATGCAACAGAATAGCATATATAAAATACCAATCTAAACTAATTTAATTCGACTAAAACTCAAAATAATTTGAGTACTAATTAACTTGACTAGAAGTTGAAGCCGAACGAGTCGAGTTTGAGTTAAAGAAAATTCGGTTCAACTCATCTCAACTCCTTCAATAAGCAGCTCTATATATCCCCATAATTGATCTACTAAGGTGTGGTGCTCAAACCACTAATGATCCTGTAATTTCAACACTATCAAACTAGTTAATTATAATTGTATAAGATACATGTTGTTTTTTTAATATAATGGCACTCTCTCTCCCAACATAAGCAACTAGGGGTGCCTATTGGGTGACGTACTTGTAAAACCCAATCTGACCAAACCCTAATGGTAAGGTTTTAAATAATTAATAATAAAATTTGGTTTGAGAGAAATATATACTCGATTATAAATAGTCGGGTTTGATAATAGATTGATGGGTACCCGTACCTCATACCCGATTATTATATTACAATTTTAATTATAAAAATTAATACTTTATTACTTTTAAAACTAATATATATTAATAAAATTTTTAAATATCTCATTTATATTTTTAAAATATTTTTTCACCTAGCTTCATCCGTTTAAACACATGTATTATTATTAATATTATATAATTTTAATATTTTTTTCCAACCACGTACTTTGAATCGCTAGATGAGTACCCATTTTATAAATAATAGGGTTTAGTTTTGCCTTAACAATAAATAGTTGAGTTTAATATTGAAAATAAAATATTAAATGATAAATAATTAAATTTAATTTATAAATTTAACTTGACTAGTAGGTTTGGTCGAAGGAATACACCACCAATGGACACCGACTTTAGAAAGGCTAGATTACCATAAAATATCCTGTAAAACAACCCGTTTCATAAATTTATCCAAAACAAATAAAATAAAAAACAAAATAATTGTCAGAATCATTAATTTCCACAACGAAACTTCTTCTCTGTCAATCGTCAAATTAAAATGCCGAGTCCAACCTTCAACTTCCTTCCACGCAGTCCAGCTCCAACCCAAGCCTCAGACAACATAAATTCCAACGAGCTTGCGCAAGGTGCTAGTTTTTTCTTCACTGCTATAGTTTTACGATCTATCCATGACGACGACCCCAATTCTTTGGTTCCTCACCCTTGTCATCTTCTCCAACGCCCCCTCCAGCACCCTCCAACAAGAGCTAGGCTCGGTGTTCAGATTGTGCTACGACTCGGCCGGCAACTACACTCCAAACACCCCATACCAGACCAACCTCCTGACCATCCTCCTCCCATTCTTGGCCTCCAACGCCCCCTCAACACCACCGGCTACGACAGCACCGCCGTTGGCCGAGACCCAGATCGCGTCTTCGGCTTCGCACAGTGCATGTCCGCCGCCTCCATGCAAGACTGCAGCACCTGCCTCAACCAGTCGATTGCCGCCATCGCCCAGCTCTGCCCACGCCGCAAGCAGGCCTTCATACGATACGAGAACTGCGTTCTCCGCTACTCCAACCAATCCTTCGTCACGCAGGCCGATGGCTCCCGCGCCATCATATATCGGAACTCGGCCAATACTACAGAGCCTGCTCTGTTTTCAAGGCAAAGGGGGGACTCTTGAGGAACCTGTCAAGGGAATCGGCTCAGTCGCCGTCGAGATTTGCTGCGGGGCGCACAAGCTACAACGCTTTGAGTGATATATATGGCATGACACAGTGCACCAGGGACATATCTAGTGGTGATTGCTTGACCTGTCTGGAGCAGGCGATGGGGTTCGTTGGCAACGAGATTGGTGCTAGAATCTACCTCCCAAGTTGTAGTCTTAGGTTCGAGGTTTATGGCTTCTACCCTGCGGACGGCCTCACGGCTCCTCCACCTCCTCGACCTTCCCCTCCTCCTCCCTCTAATGATGCTTCGCCTCCACCACAACCACCTAGAGCTGAACAAGGTTTGTTGGGTTTTCTACTTGACTCCATATTCGGATCTAATTATTGCAGTTATAATAACAGACATCGCTGCAGGAAATGGTAGCAGCTCAAGGACAGGTATCATAATTGGTGTAGTTGTGGGTGTTACCTCGATTTTGATCATAGTGATCTTATTTGTATGTTGTGTGGCAAGAAAAAAGACTGTGAATGGAGTTGTAGGTAAGTTTTAGACACACTTTCCTCTGATTTTCTGCAGCGGCATCTGTAAACATTTTGAATAAGAGGGTAGTGTATGGTTAAACCAGTCGTGTTACTGTGCTTTGTTACAGTTGAAACGAACAGCGAGACCATCGACGAATCAAAACCTATGCTATTTGATCTTAATGAAATCAGAGCAGCAACAGATAACTTCTCCAAAGCAAACGAACTTGGGCAAGGTGGATTTGGTGCGGTGTACAAGGCACGTCTGTTATTTATGTTATATCAGGCAGATTAATATATCTGGTTCTTGTGAGAGATTATTCACTAGTTATATATGTTTGTATTGGCAGGGTTCACTTGCAGATGGACAACAAATAGCAGTGAAAAGGCTTCTAGCCAATTCAAATCAGGGCATACCAGAGCTAAAAAATGAAGTAGCTTTGCTTGCCAAATTGCAGCACAGGAACTTGGTCAAGCTCTTGGGCTGCTGCCTTGAAAACCAGGAAAATCTCCTCATATATGAGTTTGTCCCTAATTCTGGTCTTGAAAAGTTTCTTTTTGGTAGGTCTCCTTCTCCGTGCACATCTGTATACAACAATAGTACATATGATTTTTTCAATTATCTGACGAGTTTGATGATCCAGATCCAGTTAAACGGGGTGAGCTTAAATGGAATTTTCGGATCAAAATCATTGAAGGAATTGCTCGAGGTCTGCTATATCTCCACGAAGATTCTCGGCTCCGGATCATTCACAGGGACTTGAAGTCTGCCAACATATTGTTGGACAGTGACATGAATGCTAAGATTTCAGATTTTGGGTTGGCAAAAATTTTTGGAGCAGACCAGACTCAAGGAAATACTAATCGCATTGCTGGGACTTTGTAAGCATACAAGTTTTTAACATGATTAAGTATCTCTTTTCCATGACCATCACCGTAAAATGTTTTCAATCACCAGATCATAAACTCATAGCTTTATTTTTTCTTACGTGAAAACTGTAAACCATTGATGCAGTGGATATATGTCACCGGAATATGCCATGCACGGCCTGTTTTCGACCAAATCAGACGTGTTCAGTTTCGGAGTTCTGGTTCTAGAGATTGTCACAGGTCGGAAGAACTCTGGTTTCAGTGAAACCGGAGACTCTGTAGATCTTTTAAGCCATGTATGTATATATCCCATTCAATTTACTACACTCGAGGTTATTGACAAAGGAAATTATCTGATCACTTCCATTGTGATTTTTGATTACGCAGGTTTGGAAGCATTGGACAAATGGAAATATTTCAGACTTGATAGATGAAAACCTTCATGAATATCCGGTGAATGAGGTGGTGAGATGTGTTCATATAGGTCTTTTATGTGTTCAAGAAGATCCAATAGAAAGACCCAACATGTCAAATGTTGTGCTCATGCTTAGCAGTGAATCTCTCACCATTTCCGCCCCTTCACCCCCAGCATTTTGCATTTTAAGATCAGGCAACACCTACACTTTTGCCACTCAATCTAAGAATTCAAACACCAACAGTACCCCAACCGAATCTGTGAATGAGGCATCGATTACTGATCTATATCCTCGTTGAAGATATACAAGATCAATATCTATCCTTACAAAACTAAAGTCTAGCTTCTACGAGAGGATTGAGGTAAAATTTTAGGGTTCTACAGAGCTTGCTTCACGCCTTCAACATGGATATAATTTCGTGTATAGGGAAGTGATCATGCTTCCCACTAGAATAAAATTTGGCTTTAAAGAAAGCGGAACTATGGTGTTTGTTTTATGCAAGTTTTATAGTGTACGATAATGGTGTTAATTTTCGTTTCATTTTATTTTTATTTTCCTTTTGACGTTCTATTTACACGGTAAGCACCACTACCAAAAAATCAGTTGGCCAAGTTCGAAGTTGGGAGTTAGATTACCCAATTAACAATTAATTAACTTGCGAATTCCTTAAAAAACTCTTAAGTGGGATGATTTAGGTAATTTGCTTAAGAAGTTTAATTACTTAGTTTATTTTATTCTATATATTTTTTTTGGTATATTATAGAGTGTTTTGTTGTGATAGAAAATTTTACCAAGTTTGGGGCAAGAAATTTGGGCTTTCCGATTATAAGGACGACATAGATTGAACTTATTTAAAAAATAAAATTTCACCCCCTTCCTCCTTAGTGTTGCCGACTAGATCCGGCTGCCGGCGAGCCACTTGTGCCTGGATCTTGTCGCCTCCGGCCATATTTAGTCGGCGGCTAGCCGGACCCCGCTTGCCACCACTTGATCTAGCCGGAGACGGTCACGTAGCCAAATTTGGTCGTGTGTAGCAAGGTCAGTCAGAGACCATGGGGATGAGTTTTTTTTTTGAAATATTTTAAAATGCCATGTAATCTGAGTTGTCTTTATAATCAAATAGGGGACGCTAAAATGGGAACCATTTTTTAAATGTGAACTTTGTGAACTTCAATGAGGATCATTGATTTTTCATCTAATGGTTCACATTGGGTTGTTACTTAGAGAACTACCGATAACTACCTACTATAACTTTTCAATTTAAACTGTTGAATGAAAAATCTACAGTTATGATGTAAGTTTACGAAGTTCACATCTAAAGGTGGTTCACACTGTAGCATTTTCGTGTATGTAAAAATGGTTCATGCATCTCACCCTTGCATTGAGCAAAGGTGGGCAAATCTATGAACAAATATCCGGCGACACCACTGGGACTTGTAAAAAGGTTGTAGTGTAAGTGAAGTTCGAGATTTCCTTATCAACAATAAAGCCAAAGATCTTGAGGAGATGTCGCTGTGCAGCAATCTAGACCACTTGGATAGTTAAATTTCTCTTTGAGGGATTTTATTTTTATTTGTAGAAAATTTTTGAGGCAACAAATTCAATACTTTAAGGCAAATGAGTTTATATATATGGAGATGCTTTGAGGCCCTTCATATTCAATGGTATAGCAAACAATAACCTTTATTTGGTATCCCGAGATTCTTTTGGTATTCTGAGTGTGATAATGGGCTGATTGGAACACACTAATCCTGATTCTTCCTCCACTACTTCATCACATAAGTCATTTACCTCCATGTTAGTGCAAGTCCACCAAAGTTGAGCACAAACTCAACTTTTGTCCCTCCACCGATTTGGTTAATATGTCCGCCGGATTTTTTCCATCAATCTTCTCTAAATTCAATTTAACTTCTTCTAACAAAGATATGGTAAAATAATACCTTAACCGAATATGCTTGATCCTAAAATGAAATGCTGAGTTCTTGGCTAAATAGATTGCACTTTGACTATTACTGAACAACCTGTAATCAACCCCATTAAAACCTAACTCATTCATTAAAGTTTTAATCGAAATATACTCCTTGCTAGCTTTAGCAGTAGCCACATATTCAGCTTCAGTTAAAGATAGAGCAACTATCTTTTACAATTTGGAAACCCAGCTCCCCGTGATTCCACCAAATGTAAAGATGTATCCTGATGTACTCTTGTTATTGTCTTTATTTCCAGCATGGTCAGAGTTCACGTAACCTTGCACATCAATATTATCACCCCCAAAACACAAATAAAAATTAGAAGTTCCTTTCAAGTACTTCAAAATCCATTTCACTGTCTTCTAGTATTCTTTTCCTAGCTTCTTCATAAATCTACTCATTACTCCCACTACATGTGCAATGTCTAGTCTTGTACTCACCATAACATACATAAGACTTCCAATAGCTGAAGCATAAGGTACCGTTTTCATGTGAGCTTTATCCTCCTCACTTTTAACACCTTGTTCATTGGAAAATTAGAATTTATTACCCAAAGTAGTAGTCACCAGCTTACATTTATTTATGTTGAATTTCTCAAGCACTTTCTTCACATACCCTTCTTGAGATAATCACAACTTCTTGCTCTTCTTATTTCGGGTAATTTGCATCCCAAGAAGTTGTTTTGCTTCATCCAGGTCCTTCATAAAAAACTCTTGGTTAACCTCATCTTAAGATTAAAGATTTTCTCTATACAAGTCCCTGTAATAATCATGTCATCTACATACAAAGTTAAAATAATGTAATTGCCATCATTAAACTTCTATAGATATACACAATAGTCTGAATTGTTCCTAGCAAATCCATTATCTAACATAAACTTATCAAATTTCAAATATTACTGTCTTGGGGCTTATTTGAGTCCACATAAGCTCCTCTTCAATTTACACACCATATTTTCTTTACCTTTGACTTCAAATCCTTTTGGTTGTTCCATATAGATCTCTTCCTCCAAATCACCATGAAAGAAAGCTGTATTTACATCAAGTTATTCTAAATATAACCCCTTTACAGCTACAATACTCAAAATAATTCTAAAAGAAGTCATTTTTACAACAAGTGTAAATATATTATGAAAATCAATTCCTTCTCTTTGACTAAAACCATTCACCACAAGTCTTGCCTGATACCTTTGTACACCACCAGTTTCATACCTGACCCGATAGATCCACTTTTTTTGTAGAAACTTCCTTTTTGTGACAACTTTACCAACTCTTATGTATGGTTCTTCTCCAATGATGACATCTCATCTTTCATGGCCAACTCCCACTTAAGATGAGCTTTGTCACTCATGATTTTATCATAGGCCTCCGATTCTCCTGCATCAGCATACAAAACATGTTATACAATTAAATTTAATTTCTGAGTAAACTTTTTAACCCTTGTGTTCCTCCTTGGTTTGGGAGTAACAACCATCTCTTGTGGTGGCTCTAAGTCATCAATTTCAACTTGTGCATTAGAATATTCAGAATCTGATTCATCATCATTTCGTTGATTAGCCTATGACTTACTTTCTTATTCGGTCTTCTTAGAAGATAATTGTTCATCATCACGTGGAACAAATCCTTAATTTTCAGCACTTGGTATCTCTTCATTTGTCTCATCAAGCTCCATATACTCTTTTTCTTTAGACTCCTCACTCTTTTCTTTCTTCTTGTCTTTGCACATGCACTCTTCATTGCATACAACATCACGATTTCAAAACACCTTGTTGTTCTCGAAATCGCACATCCGGTAACCACACTCATCACCCCCATATCCAAGAAATACACACTTGAAGGATTTTGAATCAAACTTCTTTCTTGATTCCTTGTCAACATGTGCATATGCAATACAACTAACAACCTTAAGAAAAGTGTAGTCAACTTTCTTACCAGTCCAGACCTCTTCCGGTATTTTTCCATCCAAGATGCTTGATGGACTTCGGTTGATTAGATAGACAGTTGTATCCACAGTGGCACCCCCAAAGATGCAAAAGGAGTGCAACATAAACTCTCATGCTTCTTGCTCACTCTAGGATGGTCATGTTCATGCTCTCTACCCCATTGTGTTGTGGTGTCCTTGGTATTGTTTTGATCCTTCTAATTCCCCCTTTTCACATTAGGAGTCAAACTCCTTATTGCAATATTCTCCGCTGTTATCCGACAGAAGACATTTCAATCTCAAACCTATTTCATTCTCAACTCGAGCTTTCCGTATTTTGAAAATGTTAAAGACTTCTGATTTTTTCTTAATAATGTAGATCCATGTCTTCCTACTAAAATCATCAATGAAGGCAACAAAATAGAAATTACCTCCAAAAGATTTACCATGGGCTGGCCCCCAAACATCCGTATGAACCAACTCCAACCTTTTGGATTTCATCTCTCGCCCATCCTTTGTGAAGCCATTTCTATTTACCTAAAATACAGCCTTCACTAAAACCAAAGTTAGGATCAATTATACCTGTCAAAACCTTCTTGAAATGTAAGATCCTCATCCCACTCTCGCTCAAGTGACCAAGCCGTCTATGCCACAAAGTTGTTATGTCATTCTTCTCAGCGGCTAAAGAAACAAATGGATTTAGATCTTCACAAAAACCAAAGTTAGGATCAATTATACCTGGCAAAACCTTCTTAGAATGTACCACTCTTGCTCAAGTGACCCAGCCTTCTATGTCATAACGTTGTTATGCCATTCTTCTCAGCGGCCAAAGAAACAAGTGGATCTACCTTGGTAGACTATGGGTAAAGTGTGTCCACCACCTTCCCCTTGATCACCACTAATACTCTCTTGCTGATCTTCCACTAATTATTTTCAAATGTGATCCTATAGCCCTTTTAGTCCAGCTTGTTAACAGATATAAGATTCTTCTTCAATTCAGGCATATACCCGACCTCCTTGAAGTTTACTGTCATCTTACATCTTCAAATGAATTACTCCCTTACTTTCAATTTTGTACTTTTGACCATTGCCAATTGTTACATATCCAAATTCACTCTTGACAAAATCACAAAACCATTCTTTGTGAGAAGTACAATGAAATGAAACACTTGAATCAATATACCATGTATCTATTTTGTAATCATCATGAACATATAAAAATTTCCCTTCATGACAATCTACAACATTGGCTACATTTTTAACTCGGTCGGGACAATCCTTCTTTACATATCTTTCCTTATCACAAATCCAACAAGTAAGGTACCCTTGATTTTTCCTTTTGATTTAGAGCACCCTCAGTTGTTAGGACCTCTACTTTCACCTCTTCCTCTTTCTTTGCTCTTGCTTTTGTCCACCGAAAAAGCTGTGCCTGAGATGGATGGTGTGCTATCTACCATGCTCCTCTTCATTATCTCCTGATTCAAAATTATACTAAGCACTTCATCAAACTTTAATTGTTCCTTTGACGTATTACTTATAGATGTAATTATCATATCTCCACTCTCCGACAAAGAACACATGCACATTAAAGATTTAATATCTTCATTAGAGGTCATCTCCACAAATTCAAGTTGTGCCCAAATTTTACATCATTCAAATGATTAGCAATAGATTTACCTTCAGGCATCCTTAAATGAGACAAGCTTCTTCAACAAAAATAACCTGTTAGAGGCTGATGACTTCTCATAATGGTTGTCTGTTTGGAGACATTAAACACCACCAACTGTGTTAAACACAATCGAACGATAGCTAATTTAACACCCCAAATCCAGTTCACGCTCGTGAACCGAACCGGCGCATGTTACGGGGCCCCGGTTAGGTTGGCTAACCCGAACCTAACTCATACGGATCCAATCTCGGCGTCTTAAGATGTAGATACGACTTGTCATGCATGGATAATTTCATAAAACCCTAACATGATACTAC
>JAURVB010010345.1:0-23733 GCA_033002965.1 Piper betle | reverse complement strand
ACGGGATAGTAGTGGTATGAATTCCATTGGCACCAGCTTGGTGAGCTCAACATGTCTACGACATCGACAAGGCCAGCGGAGGCGGAAGCTAGCCGCAAAAAAGAAAAACAAGGGTGGTCGGCAATGGGGTGTAGAGATCCACCTAGGATGGATGTTGCACTGGGCTCCGCTCCATTTGGGGAAGGATGTGGGATGGTCGGTGACTGGATGGTGGCGGCACCCCCTGGATCAGTGACGGCCGGTTGTGCCCTAGCTAGTTGTTGCCCAAGCAGCAGCTTTCGGCGTCTCTCAGTGAGAGCACATAGCGGTGGAGGGATGGGGACGGTGGCTAGGGGTGCTCGGGAAGGCACAGCGGTGGCTGAACAATATCGGGGGGGGTGCATGAACCTATAGCTTGCTTCTCATTGTGGAGGCCCAGAAGATGGGGAACGACTTGCTACATGTTGGTAGTGACCGACGGTGTCAAACGATGGTGGTTGGGCTACCGGAGGCAACTTCGGAGATGGGGAGGGAGAGGCGGCAGTGTAAATGTCAGGATAGTGAGTCAAGGGGGAACAAATGGGTCAGTGGCACTCTTGTAAATAAAACTTGACTCGACTCCGTCTTGAGTCAAAAATAATAAATAACTCATAATAAATCCTAATTAAAGATTTTGAAAAATAGGTGAAAATCCCATAAAATGTAATTCACCACCCAAGCTGCCCTATAATGCGTCCTACTAGCATTATTTGGCCTAAAAATAAATCCACGACTTAATACTAAAATAAATAAATAAAAAATCTTGGCTTACTCTCATATATTCTGACAACTCATTATATTGCCTTATTGACGTTATCATTATATACTTGGGCACTCATGACCCTCATACTTCATAACACACGACTGGCCTCGGCTTAGTACGTCTATTCTGAAATTGACTGGAGTGCAAATATCGGTCGAACCAACCGGTTCAGACTATAAAACCTTAACTCGGCTCATGAGGTTTACAATGTAACACCGGAGTTTTGATTCACCAAAGTACGAAACCAGAACTATTATGATCGAGTCGAGTCATGTCTAAATTAATTTATTTGTAAGACTCAAATGATAAATGGATCGAAAACAACCCTTTTGGTGTTCCATGAACTGAAGACATTAATAAATATATATGAACATCATAAAGCATAGACAAAAGTATGAAAAAACAACGACGCACAGAGTACAAGTGTGGGTAGCATCTATCTGTCCTTCCACCAAAGCCAACCCAATAGAAGAACATAAAACCTACATATAAGATAAGAAAAATGTCAGTAACGAATGTCACTGATCAAGAAAATAACTAATACAAATTGGCAAGTGAATCTGATATTCCAGGAGGAAGGAAAACCATATATAATCTCTATGCGAACACTTAAAGGGTATCTACTGAGGAGCCATCAAGCTACAGACTCGATACCAACCTGAATTGAACTATTGTTGTGCCACTCTCGGCAATTGCCTCTCTCACAATAACTATAAAGACAGTGGGAAATAATAATAATAATAATTGGATGCGGACGCTGTCCAGAAAGGACCGAACGCGGTTCGGGAAGGACCGAAAGTATTATGTTCTTTACCCCATTAATTCTACCCAGTTAATTATTTACCCATTTTATTATTTACCCGGGTTACCCGGTTAAGTGAAGTACGGGTGCTTTCACATACCCTAGCCGTCATTTCATTTTATTTTATAAAGGACGTCCTCCACCCTAGCCTTCATTCGCATTTTCTTCTCCTCTTCCTTACCGGCGTGGCTTCTTCCTTGCTTGGGTAACTTTCCTATCTCCCACATCATAGTTGTAATGCATTTCTTAGTCACCATTTCTATTGCTTTATCAATTCATGATCATCATGTAAAGTTCTGCTACTTTTTCCATTCATGGGCGTCATGTAAACTTGCTGCTGTTTCACCAGTTCATGATCATTTTGTTATGTTGTTGCTTCATCAACGTCCTATGCTGTGTAATTGGTTGGGTTAGGATAAGGGAATTGTAGTCTCTAGTGTCTTAGAAGTCCTAGGATGGGGTTTGGATGGTGGACAACGTTGTGGGTGAGTTCAGGCGTCCGTACCAGTCTGTCGGCCAAGATTCACGCCGTGCATACTCACAGCGCTTGGCCGGGATGTTGGGTTGTCATGCAGGGAGAAGGGAAGAGTTACTGGTGGTGCTCCTGGGCCGGACGGAGGTCGCCTTGTGTCCCCGACGGTGCTGCTGGCCAGGAGTCGCGTGGCATGGTGCAGGACAAGCTCGAATTGGGTAGTTGCTGTAAAGCATGGGCTTTAGGCTTCCAATTGGTTGAATAATTTAAAATAATTGTATTAGTAATATCTTTGAATTAATATAATGCAAATTATTTTAATTAATTTAATCGAACGACTTAATTAATTAAATTACTAATAATAATGATAGCGACTAAAAAAAGTTATAACCGTAAACTAAATCATCAAGACTGTGTTTAAGTAATTATCATCTCAAAGGAAAATATACTAATAATAGTAATTAATTATTTGTTTATCAGTTAATAATTATTTTATCAATTGTTAAGTATTAATTATGATTTGGATAATTAATTTAAAATGTAAAGTAGAGCTTAAATGATTATGTCACATGAATAATTAATTATCTCACTAGATTTGTTGAGAATTTAATATTTAATATTTTTGAATGATTGCATACTTATGTTGTCAAATTTTAATAACGATATATATTAGGCATTTAGTTGCATGTATTTCTACCCGAATAAAATTATACTTATGTATAATTTTATGTTCTCGTTTAGATTAGGATCGTTGGTCATAGCTGCGAGTTCACCTACGAACTATCTAGGTCTGTATAATTATTTGAAATGTTGTATTTTCCCTTATTGGCAACCCTGGTCGGCCTGAGCCCAGATTCGACCACCATGCACCGAGTGCAACTCGGTGTCAAGGAATTGACTCAGTCTGACACGGGGCCGCACCCTTAAAATTACTATGTGGGAGTCTTGGTCGACTTGAGTATCTGACCACCATGCGCTGGAACGCAACCGGGGTTGACTCAATTCGGCACAAGGCAGCACCCCCTTGAAAGATTGAACACCTGTCCGCATGCCGAAAGGGGCAACAGGGCGCAATGGCGCAAGACGGCTCATTATGCACTTGTGATACCGAGAGGGTGAGTCAATGGCAAACATCGGTAACTACAGGCCGTGGGCCACGTAGTGTGTGTGCGCATGCATGGGATGGTAGCTGGATTGGGTGGCCACCCCTCCCAGCATATAACGAGCTCGGCATAGGCTCATAACAACTAAAAGACTCTTGAAATGATAATGGGGATTTTATTGACTTGTTTCATTTAATTATGTGGCTTAGTGGTTTTATCACTAACGCGGAATTGCCTCCGTAGGTGAGCAGCTTTGGACTGAAGAATAAAAGTGACTCAGGTTGGTGAATTGATAATAAAATTGGACTTCCTTATTATTCTCTTGTATTATAAATGTGGCTATGGGAAACGGTCTGAGACTGTGGGACTGTTATTTTATATTTTAGAGAACATGATTTATTGTTATGATTTATATTATATATTGCCAGACTTATTTGCAGCTTTTCAATTCATGTTCTGGAATATTATCATTACATCAATTATATTTTTATGTAACACCAGGTCCGGTTCGGGCGGGTCGTTACAAGTGGTATCAGAGCACCGTTTCCTACAAGCTCACACTTTATGACTCAAGTTACCTTGTTGAAAAGTCCAATACTTATCTTTTCCCAATGTTTTGTGTTATTAATTAACAAATGTATCTGCTAATAAACCTAAGTCATAACTGAAAAATAACATATTAATGAACCAGTGATGGGAACACAGAGAATGTATTGGCCCAGATCTTGACAACCATACAGGGACTGGTGCAGGCTTCAGAAAATACAAATTCTATGGTTCAAAATATTGTTCAGCGGTTACCAGGAGTGGTAGCAGGGAATGGAGCCTCAAACTCAGCAGCGGGTCCCAGAATCACCACAGATGGTGGTCAGGGAAGTGCCCAAGGGTAGACAAGGATAGCAGACCCGGGCGAGTGAGGGAGCATCCAGACCCAGTGCCACTGGTAGTTCGACAAGTGGTGCCGCCAGCTGTTGATGATAGTGACCGTTACACTATGGAAAAGTTGAGGAAGAATGGAGCTGAAATATTTGTAGGAGGGATTGATCCAATGAAGGCGGAGAGCTGGATAGACATTACCGAAAAAGCTTTTAGGGCTCTGTCTATGCCCCACCGCCATCAAGTGAGGTTGGCAACATGCATGCTTCAGGAGGAAGCATCTTACTGGTGGAAATCCATGGGAAAAGCCACATTCCATCGACGTGAGATTTCTTCCATCACGTGGGCAGAATTTGTGGCAGCTATCCTAACCAAACAACTCGAACCCATTGTTTGGTGAGGGTTGTAAAGCATTTTTGCTAACTTAGTTGAGTCTGAGTTAAAACCCAAAGAGTTGTCCATGATTCCTGTGGTAACGGAGTTTCCCTATGTATTCCCAGACAAACTTCCAGGGTTACCTCCTAAGCGGGCAGTGAAGTTCACCATTGACCTAGCACCTGGAATAACACCAATTTTCTAAAGCACCATTCCGCATGGCTCCAGCATAACTCAAGGAGTTAAAGAGTCAATTAGAAGAGTTGTTGCAGGTAGGTTTCATCCGACCAAGTAACTTCACTGGGGAGCCCCTATTCTGTTTGTGAAGAAGAAAGATGGATCACTTCGGCTATGTATTGACTATCGAAAACTCAATCAAGTGACAGTCAATAATTGGTACCCCTTACCGAGGATTGATGACTTGTTTGATCAGCTAAAAATAGCCAGAGTATTTTCTAAGATAGACTTGCGGTCTGGTTATCACCAGTTGTGAGTAATGGAGTCAGACATATAGAAAACGTCTTTCCGAACTCAGTATGGACATTATGAGTTTCTGGTCATGCCTTTTGGTCTAACAAATGCACTAGCGGCCTTTATGTCACTCATGACCACAGTATTTCATGCATACTTGGACAAGTTTATTATCGTGTTTGTGGACGACATTCTGCTCTATTCAAATAATGAAGAAGAGCATGTGAAGCACCTATCCATTACTCTTCAAGTTCTGAGAGAAAATCAACTGTTCGCCAAGCTCTCAAAGTGTGACTTCTGGTTGAAGGAGGTAAACTTCCTAGGTCATATTATCTCAAAGGCCGGAATTGTAGTGGATCCATCAAAAGTGAAAGCAGTCACTGATTGGCCACAACCTAAGTCAGTCACTGATATCAGAAGCTTCCTTGGTTTAGCGGGTTACTACAAGAAATTCATTAAAGACTTCTCCTTAATAGCATCGCCGATGACCAAACTCACAAGGAAGGGAGTCAAGTTTGAATGGTGTAGTAAGTGTGAGGAGAGTTTCCAGTCTCTAAAGAAGAGTCTAACAACTGCACCGGTCTTGACCCTGCCAAATGGTAATGAAGGATTCATAGTCTTTAGTGATGCATCCCAGTTGGGTTTAGGATGTGCCCTTATGCAGGAAGGTAAAGTAGTGGCCTATGCCTCTCGTCAATTGAAGATTCATGAGCAAAATTATGCAACCCATGACTTGGAACTGGCAGCAGTGGTTTTTGCAATGAAAATTTGGAGACAGTACCTGTATGGAGCCCAGTTCAAAGTCTTCACTGACCACCAGAGTTTGAAGTATATCTTCACCTAGAATGACCTTAACCTTTGACAGAAGTGGTGGATAGAATATTTAAAGGACTACGACTTCCAAATTTTATACCATCCAGGGAAAGCGAATGTGGTAGCAAACGCGTTGAGTCGGAAGGGCAAAGCGGACAAAAGTCAGCAGCTAGCTAGCCTTTGGGCCATGTCAGAAGAAGTGGTGGCCATCAACCCTATGGAGCAACTAACAGGATTATTGGCAAATTTGGTTATTTCCAATGATCTAGTTGATCGTGTTAAGCTAGCACAAATGGGTGATGAGGAGCTGAATGAAATGTTGGACAAGATTCCTGACATTGTAGCTAATTCCAATAGTGTGATTAGATTTAGAGGAAGGTTGTGTGTACCCAAGGATGATGCACTGAGGCGGAATATCTTGGCGGAGGCTCATCACTCAAAGTTCTCGATACACCTGGAGTTACTAAAATGTATCAGGATTTAAAGCGAACCTACTGGTGGATTGGGATGAAGATGGGATGTTGTGGATTTTGTCTCCAAGTGTCAGACTTGCCAACAAATCAAAGCCCAACATCAACTACCTGGAGGACTATTGCAACCTTTAGAAATACCAGCATGGAAATGGGAGTGTGTCACATGCGATTTTATTGCAAAGATCCCAAGGACTCAGAAGAAGCATGACTCCATGTGGGTGGTTGTGGACCGACTAACTAAGGTAGCTCACTTCATCCCCACAAAATCAATGAGGACAGCAGAATACTAGGCAGGATTGTATGTCAACAATATTGTCAAGTTGCATGGGATTCCAAAGGAGATAGTCTCAAACCGAGATCCTCTGTTCACCTCACATTTCTGGGAAGCTTTGCAAAAAGCCATGGGGACCCAAATCATGCTGAGCACAGCATACTATCCCCAAACTAATGGTCAGAGTGAGAGGACTATTCAAACATTGGAAGATTTGTTACAAGCTTGCATTCTTGACTGGGGAGGTGACTGGGAGAAACACTTAGCTGTGGCTGAATTCACCTACAATAACTCTTACCAAGCTAGTATAGGGATGGCACCATTTGAAGCCTTATATGGTAGACCCTACAGATCTCCATCGTGTTGGCTGGAGTCTACCGAAGCAGTTATAGTTGGGCCAGAGATGGTGAGAGAAGCAACTGAAAAGGTGAAACTCATTCACCAAAGACTTAAGGCAGCTTAGGATTGACAAAAGAGTTATGCTGATACTTGAAGGAAGGAGCTAGAGTTCCAAGTTGGGGAGATTGTGTACCTAAAGACATCTCCTACGAAGGGGATGATAAGATTTAAAGTATCGGGAAGTTGAAGCCAAGATTCATAGGACCGTTTCCAATCCTAGATCGATTTATAAATTATGCATATAGATTAGCATTGCCACCAAGCCTCATTGGAGTACACAATGTTTTCCATTTGTCAATGCTAAAGAAATATGTACGATATGAACATCATATCATCACCAATTTTGAAGACTTAGAGCTACAATCAGATTTAACCTATGAGGAAAAGCCGATCTGCATCCTGACAAGAGAAATAATGACACTCAGGAACATGGAAATTCCTTTGGTAAAAGTATTGTGGAAAATTCAGGGATTAGAGGAAGCTACATGGGAGACTGAACAAGAAATGACAAGGAAATACCATAGCCTATTTGGGGCTTAACATTCTCATTATTGTAATAGCATGAACCGATACTAAAAAAATAAAATTATATCATGATTATCCTATTGTTGTTATAATATTTCGGGACGAAATATTTCTAAGTTGGGGGAGATTGTAAAGACTATGGGAAAAATAATAACAATAATAATAATAATTGGATGTGGACGTGGTCCAGAAAGGACCGAACGCAGTCCGAGAAGGACCGAACGCAGTCCGAGAAGGACCGAACGTGTTATATTCTTTACCAGGTTAATTCTACCCGGTTAATTATTTTCCCATTTTATTATTTACCTAGTTACCCGATTGAGTGAAATACGGGTGTTTTCACATACCCTAGCCGTCATTTCATTTTATTTTATGAAGGACGTCCTCCACCCTAGCCTTCATTTGCATTTTCTTCTCCTCTTCCTTACCGTCGTGGCCTCTTCCTTGCTTGGGTAACTTTCCTATCTCCCAAATCTTAGTTGTAATGCATTTCTTAGTCGCCATTTCTATTTCTTTATCAATTCATGATCATCATGTAAAGTTCTGCTACTTCTTCCATTTATGGGCGTCATGTAAACTTGCTGCTGTTTCACCAGTTCATGATCATTTTGTTGTGTTGTTGCTTCATCAACGTCCTATGCTGTGTAATTGGTTGGGTTAGGATAAGGGAATTGTAGTCTCTAGCGTCTTAGAAGTCCTAGGATGGGGTTTGGATCGTGGACAACGCTGTGGGTGAGTTCAGGCATCCGTACCAGTCCGTCAGCCAAGATTCATGCTGTGCATGCTCACAGCGCTTGGCTGGGATGTTGAGTTGTCGTGCAGGGAGAAGGGAAGAGTTCCTGGTGGTGTTGCTGGCCGGACAAAGGTCGCCTTGCGTCCCCGGCGGTGCTGCTGGCCAGGAGTTGCGCGGCATGGTGCAGGACAAGCTCAACTTGGGTAGTTGCTGTAAAACATGAACTTTAGGCTTCCAATTGGTTTCTAAAGAAGGTTAAAGTTGATGGAGGACGTGATTCTGGTATTGGGTGCTATGATAAGGGTTGGAGAAGAAGGAAATGGGCTGCTTTTGGGTGCAAGATGAAGGTGGAGAAGAGAAGAACGTTAGGGAAGAAGAAGATGGCAAATTTGTAAATATGGGTTGACTCGATATCGTAATTAATCATTAAAAATAATTATTTAATGGGTTATGGGTTAAAGATAGTAAACTAGTTAATTATTAGACGAAATCGACATGGACATAAGTAATAAAAAAATACGGTAATGATGAACGGTCGATAATTAATCGGCGTACTACAAACGATTAAATTAAATTGGAGGATTATAAGTATTTACTAAAATAAAGATTTTACCTTTACCATATTAAATCTAATACTAGGTAAATAAAGTGATTATTTTAATAATGGGTCAGTAATGTAGAAAATAGGTTATCAAACTTTAATCGGGTAAAAATCACAAGCGTCGAACCTAAATAGCATTTGTATTAAAATAATTTAAAATAATTTGTATTTGTAATATCTTTGAATTAGAATATGAAAATTAATTTAATTAATTTAATCAAACAACTTAATTAATTAAATTACTATTAATAATAATAGTGACTAAAAAATTATAACCATATAGTAAATCATCAAGACTGTGTTTAAGTAATTATCATCTCAAAGGAAATTATACTACTAATAGTAATTAAATATTTGTTTATTAGTTAATAATTATTTTATCAAATGTTAACTATTAATTATGATTTGGATAATTAATTTAAAATGTAACGTAGAGCTTAAATGATTAAGTCACATGCATAATTAATTATCTCACTAGATTTGTTGAGAATTTAATATTTAATATTTTTGAATGGTTGCATACTTATGTTGTCAAATTTTAATGATCATATATATATTAGGCATTTAGTTGCATGCATTTCTACTCCAAATAAAATTATACTTATGTATAATTTTATGTTCTCGTTCAGATTAGGATCGTTGGTCACAGCTGCGAGTTCACTTACGGACTATCCAGGTCTGTATAATTATTTTAAATGTTGTATTTTCCTTATTGGCATCCCTGGTCAGCCTGAGCCTAGATTCGACCACCGTGCACCGAGTGCAACCGTAGTCAAGGAATTGACTCAGTCCGACACGGGTCCGCACCCTTAAAATTACTATGTGGGAGTTTTGGTCGACTTGAGTATCTGACCACCATGCGCTGGAATGGAACCGGGGTCAACTCAATACGGCACAGGACAGCACCCCTAAAGATTGACCACTTGTCCCCATGCTGAAAGGAGCAACAGGGCGCAATAGCGGACGACGGCTCATTATGCAGTTGTGATACCGAGAGGGTGAGTCAATGGCAAACATTGGTAACTACAGGCTGTGGGCCACGTAGCTTGTGTGCGCATGCATGGGATGGTAGCTGGATGGGGTGGCCACCCCTCCTAGCATATAAGGAGCTCGGCATAGGCTCATAACAACTAAAAGACTCTTGAAATGATAATGGGGATTTTATTGACTTGTCTCATTTAATTATTCGGCATAGTGGTTTTATCACTAACGCAGAACTGCCTCCGTAGGTGATTAGTTTTGGACCGAAGAATAAAAGTGACTCACGTTGGTGAATTGATAATAAAATTGGACTTCCTTATTATTCTCTTCTTTTATAAATGTGGCTATGGGAAACTGTCCGAGACTATAGGACTGTTATTTTATATTTTAAAGAACATGATTTATTGTTATGATTGATATTACATATTGCCAGTCTTATTTGTTGTTTTTCAATTCATGTTCTTGAATATTATTGTTATATCAATTATATTTTTAGGTAACATCCGATTTGGTTTGGACAGGTCATTACAATAACACGCCTCCTTTAATGACCTCGCCCGAACCAGAACATGAATTTAAAGATATAGGTATTGTAGATGCAACATTCCAGAACATGAATTTAAATATAGCAAATAGTCTTGCAACATATAATATAAATCATACCGTCCCACAGTCTCAGACCATTTCCTATAGCCACATTTATAACAGAAGAGAATAATAAGGAAGCCCAACTTTATTATCGATTCACTATACCTAGGTTGGTAAAAGAACCACCAACCACACTTCTACTCTTTAGTCTCAAAGCTGCTCACCTGCGGAGGCAATTCCGCATTAGTGGTAAAACCACTAAGCTGCATAATTAAATGAAATGAGTCAATAAAATCCCTACTATCATTTCACTCGTTATTATTTTTATTATTACACAAGCAAAGAGTAATTATACCTCAGGTCATTCTGAGATTAGTAATTTGTCCCTCAAGTCATTCTGAGATTAGTAAGAGTCGACTCCCAACTCATTCTAAGATTAGAAAACATCTCCCAGCTCATCCTGAGATTAGGTGGTCTCCCAATTCATCTTGATATTAGTCATACTCTCCCAGTTCATTTTGATATTCAAAATCATCTCCTAGCTCATTCTGAGATTAAAAATCGACTCCTAGCTCATTCTGAGATTAGAAAACGTCTCCCAGCTCATTCTGAGATTAGGTGGTCTCCCAATTCATCTTGAGATTAGTCATGGTCTCCCAGTTCATTCTGAGATTTGAACATTGTCTTCCAGCTCATTCTGAGATTAATTGGTCCCCCAATTCATTTTGAAGTTAGTCATGGTTTCCCAGTTCATTTTGAGATTAGAAATTATCTCCCAGCTCATTCTGAGATTAGGAAATGGCTCCCAGCTCATTCTGAGATTAGGTGGTCTCCCAATTCATTTTGGGATTAGTCATGGTCCCCCAATTCATGTTGAGGTTAAAATCGTCTCCTAGCTCATTCTGAGATTAGAAAATTGTCTCCCAGCTCATTCTGAGATTAGGAAACGGCTCCCAGCTCATTCTAAGATTAGGTGGTCTCCCAATTCATTTTGAGATTAGTCATGGTCCCCCAATTCATGTTGAGGTTAAAATCATCTCCCAGCTCATTTTGAGATTAGAAAATTGTCTCCAGCTCATTCTGAGATTAGGTGGTCTACCAATTCATTATGAGATCAGTGCCGACATGGGCTACCAATTTGGGAAAATACAACATTTCATATTGTTATACCAGTTTGTGAAAATATAACATTTCAAATAATTATACAGACAATACAACATTCTAAATAATTATACAAATAATATAACATTTCAAATAATTATACTGACAATATAACATTTCAAATAATTATACGGACACGCATATTAATTTTAAAGCTGTGGCCTCGTATCAGACTGAGTCAATGTATTATAGCGCATGGTGGTCGAATCTGGGCTCAGGCTGACCAGGGCTGCCAACAACGGAAAGTACAATATTTCAAATGATTATACGGACCTCGGTATTTCAAACTCACAGCTGCGACCAATGATCCTAATCTGAACGAGAATATAAAATTATACATAAGTATAATTTTATTCAAGTAGGGATGCATGCAACTAAATATCTAATATATATATCATTTCCAAAAATATTAAATATTAAATTATCAACAAATCTAGTGAGATAATTAATTATTCCTGTGACATAATCATGTAAATCCTACTTCACATTTTAAATTAATTATCTAAATCATAATTAATACCTAACAATTGATAAAATAATTATTACTAATAACAAGTATTTAATTTTCTTTTGCGGTGATAATTATTTAACCCTGATCTTGATGATTTAGTTGACGGTTATAATTTTTAATCGCTACTGTTATTTACAGCAATTTAATTAATTAAGTTGTTCAATTAAATTATTTAAAATAATTTGTATTATTCAAAAATATTATTAATACAATTATTTTAAATTATTCGACTCAATAAAGTTTAAAACTTTATTTATTTTCATTATGCTATTTAGGTTCGACGCGAGTGATTGCTACCTGACTGTAGTTTAATAATCCATTTTCTACATTACTGACTCGTTATTAAAATAATCACTTTATTTACCTAATATTAAATTTAATATGGTAAAGGTAAAATCTTTATTTTATTAATTACTTATAACCCTCCGATTTAATTTAATCACTTGAATTACACCGATTAATTATCGACTGTTTATCGTTACTGTGTTTTTATTACTCGTGGCGATCTCATACAATAATTAGTTAGTTTAGTAACTTTACCCATAACTAACCCATTAAAATAAATATTTTTAAAGATTTATTACGAGTTCGAATTATTTTTAACTCGAGTCGGTATCGAGTCAGGTGTTACTTAAGAGTTGGTATTATTATTTAACTCGAGCTGTGTCGAGTCATCCATTATTTACAAGATTGCCACCCAAGGTAATTTTTCCCTTCTTCTTCTTCTCTGGCATGCTCTGTTCCCGACTCCAGGCGCCCTCCAGCCGCCGCCGCTGCCGATCACCTCCGGCTGCCATCAATCGTCGTCGACCAGCCCTGCCATGCCCTTGCGGTGTCGCCCCGGCCAACTCTGGCCGTCTTCTAGCCGCGGCGACGCCCACATCGCCTTCATAACGGTTCGCTCGCGTCAGCGATTCCACCGCCGGCGAGCATCGCCACCTCAATTGGGTGGTCGCCTCGATACCCTCGACCACCTATCTACCCTCCCCGGCCGTATTGGAACCCGTCGCCACCCAGGACAGCCGGATTTCTTCACCCACCGCCGTCACCCCTGTTTTTGCCGCCGCTACTATTTTTGTCCATTTACCACCCCAGGCCGACATCCACACACATGAGATCGACTCTACACTGATCGACGAAGAGAGTAGGATCATCTTCCGACGTCAGAACGACCCTCGCCACCGATTCCCGGCGACCTCGCCTGTGCTTCCCCATCTCGCAGAAACAGGGGATTCGTCGGCCGAATTAAATTTTAATTTCTATTTTGTTTCTTTCTTATTGATTTTAAACTTTAATCCTCACAATTATAAAGCTTATTCTCCAATTAAAATATGCATGCAAGAAAATTAAGAAGATGGAGATAGGAAGAATACCTAAGTAAGGAAGAAGACATGCTGGCGAGGAAGAGAAGAGAATGTGAATGCAAGGCTAGGGTGGAGGACATCCTTTATAAAATGAAATGACGGCTAGGGTTTGTGGAAACACACCAACACCGGTATTTTATTCCTTTAACAGGGTAACTGGGTAAAGAATAAAATATTTAACCGGGTAGACTTAACCGGGTAAAGAATATAATATAATTAATATTAATTCTCTAATGTTTGATCCTTCCCTACCTGAGTAGAATATAATAAAAAATTTTTTTCCACAGTCTTTACACCTCACTCCTAGGAAAAAGCACAAAACCTAAGCCATCTCCCAAGCTCCATATAACTCCTGGCAAAGAGCACATGGCTGAGTACTCTCAGTCAGTCGCCTTCAATACTGTTGGATACCACAAGTCTAGACATGTGTTTTACACAACAGTGCCTATCTACTCCACACCTCTCCAAGTGTGAGGAAGCTCAAGACATAGAGATGTCAAGATCCCTCGAGAACACAACAGTCCTTTCAGTAATCCAGAGCCAGTTGTGACTTACGTATGTGCCCACTTACAGTATACACAAGGTCAAATTCACCAACTGTTGGCTCACTAAAAACTCGTAAAAAACTATATATAGGGCTAGGATGGGAATCATATAAGTAGGACCCGAAGGCAACCTTAGGTGGAGCTAAGTTTGAAAACAACTCGAGTGATCTCAACCTCGAACATTATTAATCACGAAAGTAAAATAAGTCTACATGACCCATGTTAAATGGGGCCGATAAAACAACTACTTAGCTTGTCCTATGATATGGAAATTTTATCCACAATAGAGTAAGTGATAAATCTGAGAAGAGTCCTAACAGACATGTGACCCAAGCTGTAAGTGCATCGACATGTTTATTGCAAGCTCAGACACTAGAAACATCGGAGCCCATTGCTAAGTAAAAGACTAAGTTTATATGATGTATGATCATGGTGTGTTCTCAAATAACCAATATTGTCACCACAAAGGTTAATGCTAAACAAATCTACAACTAAACAATTGGCATGCAAAACGAGACAATGTAGACAATAAAGAAATAAATAAATAAAATAAGTCAAATAAATAAAGAATTATTCAAAAAAATAGTGAACCAGTAACATCAAGAAAAAAATAATAATAATAATAATATAAATAACACTAATAAAATACATGACTAAACACGAGTAAATATCGACATATATACTTCTTAGTGAACATATAAATAACTAAATGTATGATTAATTCAGTAAATAAATAACTAAACAAATATTAACTATTAATCATGAATAATAACAATATAATTATTAAATATATAAATATATCAAAGCACGAGTGAATGATAACATGTGCGTACAAATAATTAATTAATTAATATTTTATATGCATGAATAAAATTAATATTAATTGGTAAAAATATTATCAGTGATAACAAATAATCATACAAGCATTCATCGCGTATGACATTTATTGAAATGACAAGAAATAAATAATAAAAATAATAAATAAAAAAACAAGTCAATCAATGATAAATACATAAAATAATCATAACATCAAAATATGACTAATAATGTGAATATGCATCTCAACTAATGTATGAAGTATTGAAATACTGAAAACAGTTGAAAAACAAACGAAGACAGGCAAAAACATACGAAAATGGTAAATCCAGTCAACCTGGGTTAATCGACCGAGTTGACTCAGCTGAGTCAAGCTGCTGAGTTGGGTTGGGCTGGAGTTGGTTAGTTGGGCAGGGTAGCTGGATGTGTTTTGGCTGGAAGACATGGACACAGACAAGGGCTGGCAAACTTGGACACGGGTAGGGCAAAGGTGAACACGGGAAGCGGGACGCAGACAATGGCAAACGAGTCCCACGGGCAAATGTGTTGGTACTCATGACTGATAGTGTTTGGCCACTGGTTGGCAGAAAATGGCTAGAAAGTGGCGTAAAAGCAGCCGGGTATGGAGATGTCACCGGTAGGGCTACTAAATGAGTGTGCTCGAACTCGACTCGAATAGCTCAAAGTTCATTCAAACTCGACTTTGGATTGAACGAGTTTCGAGCATATATATTCAAAATCAAATCAAATTATTTTTAGCTGTTTGAGCTAGACTCGACGTTGAATACACTTAAACTATTAAATTTTAATGACCTCGATACCAGCTCCTTTATGAGCTCCAAACCAGATTGTTCATAAGTTCAAAAGTAGTTCATTTTGTAGAAAAACATATAGTTGTAGATATTAAAAATTAACAAAATAATCTATCAACAAAATAGTCTATCATACTCACAATAGACCCATCACCTATTAAACAATCAACAATCCTCATTACAATAAAAATGCCCCTAGCTCATCTTATCCACATCGATTTTATTATGCTTTTCTAAATTACCTTGCAATCTACTACCAAGCTCATATTTAATTTACTTAATTAGATAATTAGCATTTATTAAGTATAACTCAAATCATACAAATATCACTTGATCCACTATCAGACATTCATCACGTAAAACAATCAATCCTAGCATGTTGTGGTAATATTTATTAATTTTAAATAATTAAATCAGAGGCAATTATACTTTGGTCGTCAGCAATCGGCGACGGCTAAGGTTTCGTTGCGCGTCTAGAAGCTCGAATTCGGCGCTCGGTGGCACCCGAAGTTCAATAGGGTTCGACTTGACGAGTTTGGCAGAAGATGCTGGAATTCCGGTTTTCCAACGAGTTCCGGTGGTTTTTCAGCAACTATTGCTTGCGGCAGCTACCGGCAGGATGGCGGTGGTTTGGGGTACCATTGGCACGAGCTCAGAGAACCACACGAATCTACGATGTCGATAAGGTCAGTCGAGTGGAGACTCGCCAGAAAAAGGGCAAAACAGGGGCTCTTAGTGGTGGGGTGCCGAGCTCTGCCCCGGTTGGGGAAGGTCACGAGAGAGTCAACGACAGAAGTTGGTGACATGATGGAGGTGGCGATTGGAGTGGCGATCTGGCCAATGTGGGTGGCACTGAGCTCCACTCCTGTCGGGGAAGGTTGTAGGTAGGTAGAAGATGTCAAGGTGGTAACTAGATGGTGGTGGCGACGGTCACCGGCAGCTGAATCAGTGACGGAGCGTTGTGCGGTCATGGTGGCTTCGTCACATCATGGAGGCCAGGCAATAGCCTGGGGCACTTAGTGGGGCATGAGGGCGTCGATCAGAGATGGGGTAGAGCGGCGGCAGTGGTGAGGGTTTTGGGGGTGAAGAAGAGTAGTGTTGGGAGGGAGAAGAAATAGTTCGGTGCAAACTAGTAAATAAAACTTGACTCGATTCAGACTATAGTAAAAAATAATAACTAATTATTAATAAATCGTAAAAAAATTCCAGGAAAATAGGGAAATTTCCCATAAAATATAATAACTAATTTGACGCGGATGCGGTCCGGAAAGGACCGAACGTGTTATATTATTTACCCGGTTAAGTATTATATTTTATTATTTACCCATTTTATTATTTACCCGGTTACCCGGTTAAGTGAAATATGGGTGTTTTCACATACCCTAGCCGTCATTTTCATTTTTATAAATTTTGAAAGAGGACGTCATTTTTCACCTACGGGTGTAGGGGCGTCTTCCTCACCTTAGCCGCCTAGTTCTCCTCTTCCTTGCCGGTGTTTCTTCCTTGCTTGGGTATCCTTCCTAACTCCCTCTTCTTCATTTTCTTGCGCTCATATGTCTTTTTAATTGATAATAAGCTTGATAAACATGAGAATTAAAGTCTGAAATCAACAATAACAACTAAAACTAAACTGGAAAATGGAATTTCGCCATGGCCGACGGGTCTGAAGTTGGGCAATGATAGGCGACTGTAAACAAAGATTTCAAGGCAGCCCTCACACCCCCGACGACCTCTCTGGCTGCTGGGTCGAAGGGTGGCGTTGCCTTGTCCCTGGGTTCCGATGGGTGGCGGAATTTCAGTGGTTATGGGCAGAGTTGTAGTGTGCGACGCTGTGGGAGATTCCAGACGTCCAAGCCAGTTTGCTGGCCAAAGACTCACGCCGTGCATGCTCACAGCGCTTGGCCTTGATGTTGGGTTGTCATGCAGGGAGAAGGGAAGTGTTCCCGGTGGTGCTGCTGGCCGGACGGAGTGCACCTTGCAGTCCCGGCGGTGCTGCTGGCCAGGAGTCGCTCGCCTTGGTGCAGAACGGAGTTTGACGTGGATAGTTGCTGTAAAGCACAAGCTTTATGCTTCCAATTGGATTGGTAGGGAAGGGAGTGAAGGACGTGGTCTGGTTTTGGGTTGAAGAGGAAGATATCAGGCCTGGTTTGGTGCAGGACGTCGCCTTGGATAGCTGCTGTAAAACATGGACGTTAGGCTTCATCTTTGCCTGTTTTTATGTTGTTGTTGATGTCTTGTTGGGATGTTTATATGGTTGTTCAATTGGGTTGCTGGGGAATTGAAGAAGGACGTGACCAGTGGTGGTGCCAAGGTCTGGTCAGGTGCAAAGAAGAAGGTAGGAGAAGAGAAGATGGCCTTCGGGAAGAAGAAGAAGAAGATGGCAGTTTTGTAAATATGGGTTGACTCGATACCGACTCGAGTTAAAAATAAAACTAACTCGTAATAAATCATTAAAAATAATTATTCTAATGGGTTATGGGTTAAAGATAATAAACTAACTAATTATTTGATGAAATCGACATAGACATAAGTAATAAAAATACGGTAATGATAAACTGTTGATAATTAATCGGCACACAACAAGCGATTAAATTAAATCAGACGGTTATAAGTGAATAATAAAATAAAGATTTTACCTTTATCATATTAAATTTAATATTAGGTAAATAAATTGATTATTTTAATAACGAGTCAGTAAGGTAGAAAATGGGTTATTAAACTATAGTCGGGTAACAATCACAATCGTCGAACCTAAATAGTATAATGAAAATAAATAAAGTTCGAAACTTTATAGAGTCGAATAATTTAAAATAATTGTATTAATAATATTTATAAATTAAAATAATACAAATTATTTTAAATAATTTCATCGAACAACTTAATTAATTAAATTGCTATAAATAATGATAGCGATTAAAAAATTATTAACAAAAGGAAAATATACTAATAATAGTAATTAAATATTTGTTTATAAGTTGATAATTATTTTATCCTTTGTTAAGTGTGAATCATAATTCAGATAATTAATTTAAAATGTAAAGTAGGATTTAAATGATTATATCACATGAATAATTTAATATTTAATATTGGTAAATTTTAATATGATATATATATATATATATATATATATATATTAGACATTTAGTCTGCATGCATTCCTACTCGAATAAAATTATACTTATGTATAATTTTATGTTCTCGTTCATATTAGGATCGTTGGTCGCAACTGCGAGTTCGAAATATCCAGGTCCGTATAATTATTTGAAATGTTGTACTTTCCATTGTTGGCAGCCCTGGTCGCCCTGAGGCTAGATTCGACCACCATGCGCTGTAACGCAATCGGGGTCAAGGAATTGACTTAGTTCGACACAGGGCCGCACCTTTAAAATTACTATGTGTGTCCGTATAATTATTTGAAATGTTGTATTGTCCGTATAATTATTTGAAATGTTGTATTTTCCCAAATTGGTATAATTATATAAAATGTTGTATTTTCCCAAACTGGTATAACTATATGAAATGTTGTATTTCCCCAAACTGGTATAACTATATGAAATGTTGTATTTTCCCAAACCGGTAGCCTTAGTCGGCACTAATCTCAGAATGAGCTGGGAGACAATTTCTAATCTCAGAATGAACTGGGAGACCATGACTAATCTCAGAATGAATTGGGAGACCACCTAATCTCAGAATGAGCTGGGAGACAATTTCTAATCTCAGAATGAACTGGGAGACCATGACTAATCTCAAAATGAATTGAGACCACCTAATCTCAGAATAAGCTGGGAGACAATCTCTAATCTCAGAATGAACTGGGAGACCATGACTAATCTCAAAATGAATTGGGAGACCACCTAATCTCAGAATGAGCTTGGGAGATAATTTCTAATCTCATGAATGAACTGGGAGACCATGACTAATCTCAAAATGAATTGGGAGACCACCAATGAATGGGGAGACACTTAATCTAAGAATGAGCTGGGAGACAATTTCTAATCTTAGAATGACCTGAGAGACAATTTACTAATCTCAGAATGACCTGAGAGACAAATTACTAATCTCAGAATGACCTGAGAGATAATTACTAAAGACTTGTGTAATAATAATAATAATAAATGAGTGAAATGATAATAGGGATTATATTGACTTGTTTCATTTAATTATGCGGCTTAGTAGTTTTATCACTAACGCGGAATTGCCTCCGCAGGTGAGCAGCATTGGACTGAAGAATAGAAGTGTGGTTGGTGGTTCTTTTACCAACCTAGGTATGGTGAATCGATAATAAAAATTGGACTTCCTTATTAGTCTCTTGTGTTATAAATGTGGCTATGGGAAACGGTTCGAGACTGTGGGACTGTTATTTTATATTTTAGAGAACATGATTTATTGTTATGATTTATATTATATGTTGCGAGACTTATTTGATGTATTTCAATTCATGTTCTGGAATGTTACATTTACATTACCTATATTTTTCAGTAACACCCGGTCCGGTCGGGTGGGACGTTATATCAGAGCAACCTGGTTCCGTGTTAGATGGTGGGCTGGACTAGCGATGTTGGCTAGGCTGCCGGTCACGGCCAGAAAAGGTCGTAGGGCTAGCAATAGGTTGGACTAGGGACGTTGGCTAGGCTGCCGGTTACGGGCCAGAAAGGTCGTAGGCTGGGGCTAGCAACGGGCCAAATATTGGCATTTCGGGGACAAAATTTCCTAAGGTGGGTGAATTGTGAGATCCCTAAACTTAGTCTCACATCTAATACATACTGGGAGAAGATGTTGTTTGTAAGTAAGAATGGACTATAGATCTTTAACCTGGGTTAACCATTTTAAAGAAAAGACTTAGGCCCATTACGTTGCACTTTGGGCTGGGTCGTTACAACACGACAATAACATGTTCTATAATCAATAGCCCACCCAAAATGCCCCTATAACACATCCTAATCCATTATTTGGCATAAAAATAATTCTACGATTAAATACATAAAAAAATATACTGCATACTTTCATATATTCTGATAACTCATTTCTCAACATCTTTCTGATGTTATCATTATATATTCAGGTACACATACTCTCATCGCTCATAACTCATGGCTAGGCTCAGCTCAACACACATTTAATGAAACTGACTTGACTCAAACCGACGATTGAACCGATTGGTTCACTAATGTAAAACTCTGACTCAAGTCACTAGTTTTACAACTTTCCGTCCTTAGAAAACTATTGTCCTCGAAATTTTAAGCAAGGAAGTTCCAAACACATCATAATCTGAAAAAAATAATCTCTAGTAAGGTACCAGGTTGTGAAGCTGGTTGCTTCAATATCTCTAGGTATCACTTCTTCATCTCATCCCCGTGTTCTCATGTAGATTCTTCAAATCCTCTTTGAGTCCTCTACACTCATACTAGGGGAACACCTTTTCTTCGGAGAATCTTCACTCTGCGATCCACAATCTGAATTGCTTCTTTTGGATATGTCAGATCTAGTTGCAGCTCGATCTCTCTAAAGCTGACAACATGAGAGTTGTCTGGATGCTATTTCTTCAGCATTGACACATAGAAGACATTATGCACAGCTGATAGGTGAGGCGGCAATGCTAGCCTGTAAGCCACTGGTCTAATGTGCTCAATCACATCAAATAGTCCAATATATTACCGACTGAGTTTCCCTTCTGTCCTGAATCTCGTGTTTCCCTTAGTCGAAGAGACCTTCACGAGAACGTGATCTCCTAACGTGAAATGAACCTCACGTCTGCGCTGATCAGCATAACTTTTTTGTCTATCCTGAGCTAACCTCATCCTCTTTGTAATCTAGAATACCACCTCCTATGTCTGCTGGATCAGCTCTGGCCCAACTACTACTGGCTCGTTGCCCTTACCCAACACACTGGGGATCGACATGGTCTGCTGTATTGTGCCTCGAATGGTGCCAATCCTATCGTGGCCTAATAGCTATTGTTGTAGGAGAACTCCACTAGATGTAAGTGATCTTCCAAACTTCCTCCCAAATCTAAAATGCATGCTCAGAGCAAATCTTCCAGGATCTGTATCATTCTTTCAGTCTGCCCATCAGTCTGAGGGTGAAACGTTGTGCTGAATCTCGATTTACTGCCCATAGCTACCTAAAAAGCTTTTCAAAATCGAGACGTTAACCTAGGATCCTTGTTTGATATGATCTCCCATGGCACTCAATGTAGCCTCATTATTATGTCTTGGTACAGCATGGCCAAAGTGGTCAATGGAATCCATCTTGAATGGTATGAAGTGTGCACTCTTTGTGAGTCGATCTACTATGACCCATGCTACGTCCTTTTGTAGGTGGGTCCTAAGTAAATTGATTACAAATTTGTACGCTATGCTCTCCCACGTCCACTCTGGGGTTTCCAATGGTTGTAGCATTCTACATGGGCATACATGCTAGGCTTTCACCGTTGGTACACCAAACATACTGACAATTGTGTCGTATACCTCTCTCTTCATTCCTAGCCACCAATTTGTTCGTCGGACATCGTGGTACATCCTCTCTTCATTTTAAATATCACATAAAATTCTTGTAGCTTGAACAATATCAAATCAGCTACAAGTTCTCATTGTTGAATATCAAGAGGGACATTATGCACACACTCGCCTGTAGCTATCACACTACTAGCGGGAGTGGACACTAATAGTGAATGTCCTAACTCTTCTATCTTACATCCAATTCTACTTGTGTGCATGCACAAAATAAATGAGTGCATGCAACCAGAATCAAATAAGACTCGTGCACATACAAAGCCTACTGAAAGTGTACCTGTCACGAGTGTCATATCCTCAAGTGCCTCGACCACAGTGGATGCATACATCCTCACTGGCTGCTGTTGTGCTGGGGCAGGGGTGCTTCTAGTGGTACAACTTGATTATGAGCTAGTGATGCACTATTGCCTACCCCTTTCCTGTCTAGCTTGCCTTGCAGCCATGTACCCTCTCTTGTTCTATCCCCTCTGCTGCTGTCTTGGTGGTTGTTGGTCTCCGCCCCTCCGGCCTTGACCTTGGCCCTGTTGGCCTCTCTACTGTGGTTGCTGCTAGGGAGCTGGAAGTGCAAGTCTCTACAGACGTGCTGGGAATGTCACCAATTGGGTCTGACCAGTTGGACAAGTTGTGGCTTTATGCCCTGGTTGACTGCAACAATAACATACCCTAGTGCCTACTCTGTAATCTACGACTCGATGTCCTGGTTGACCGCAACTATAACAAACATTCATGCCTACTCTACATTCACCACTATGATGACGTTGGCAACTTTGACAAAAAAGTTCTCTGTAGCCCTTGACTTCACCACCCATAGCCCTCATGGTGACGAGTGTGTCTGATTGACGACTCTATTGTGCTCCTTGCTTTGGCTAATACAATCTAGGGTGTTGTTGCTTCAAGTCAAAATCCCGGCGAGGTCTAATAGCTATAACTCGTTCTGCCTGCGTCTGCAGCTCTCACTACATCACAAAAGGTAGCAAACTCCCTACCAAAATAGGCCATCCTGATCTCATGATGGAGGCCTTCTATAAAATCATTCTATCCTTCTTCCTTCGGTGGGGACCAAATATGGTGCAAATCTCTCTTGAGCTCTAAACCTGGTCTCGTATTGCATCACCGTCGTGGGTCCTTGCCTCAAGATCAGGAATTCCCTCTCCTTCCTCTTTCTGATATTTGGCAGAAAGTTCTTTCGATCAAATACCACTATGAATTCCTCCCAAGTGATGTCCTGGGGTTGACAGTGAGAAAATGTGGAATCCTATACTAAATCACACCATACTCTAGCTTCATCCTGGAATGCTCCTGTAATGATGAGCACTCTGTGCTCAATCAGGCATCCCATACTCCCAAGCAATCCTATGGCCGATGATATCCACATCAATGTCTCTTCTGCATCTAAATTCCCAAAGAAAGGTCGTCCACCATTCTTCACGAACCTTTCATATTGCCATAGCTCCAGATTCCTTACATCTACTGATCTATTCGATCCTTCTCTTACCTCATACTACGGAAACTATAGTCCTATACCTGCTAGTACACTATCACATCTTGCAGGTATAGGACGCGAAAAGACCGAACGTGTTATATTCAATACCCGGTTAATTCTACTCGGTTAATTATTATAATTTATTATTTACCCAGTTACCCGGTTAAATGAAAAACGGGTGTTTTCACGTACCCTAGCCGTCATTTTATTTTATTTTATGAAGGACGTCCTCCACCCTAGCCTTCATTCGCACTTTCTTCTCCTC
>JAURVB010010344.1:0-38715 GCA_033002965.1 Piper betle | reverse complement strand
TATTGTATTTTTCCTAAGTTACATTACTCGATTAGCATGCTCAACTCGATCTACCTCATTAGATCACTCCCTATTCATTCTCAATTAATTGCATCATGCAATCATTACTACACTCATACTCATACGTTTATCATGACAATTATTCAATTCTAGCATGTTATACTAACAATTATAATCAATTTTAAATAAATCAATCGGAGGTAATTATACTTCACATAGTCGACAATCGGCGATGGCTAGGGTTCCGTCACGTGTCTTAGAGCTCAAATTCGGCGCTCATCGGCGTCCGATGCTCAAACGGGCTCGACCGGGTGACCCCCGAGGAAGATCCGGTGAATTCCGGCGAATTCCAGAAATTCCGGTTTTCGGCGGTTTTCTGGCAGTTTCCGGCGGTTTTCCGGCGGCTTTCAATGGTTTTTCGGCGACAACCGCCGGTGGCGTCTACTGGCCGGAAAGTGGTCGTGTTGGGTACCCTCGGAACCGGCTCGGCGAGCCCGACTCATCTACGAGGTCGACGCAGCCAACAGAGGTGGCAGCTCGCCGGAAAATGCATAATATGGAGCGGCGACGATGGGTCACTAGATCCGGCCGGCTAGGCCGGCGATGGCCTCCGCTCCGGTCGGGAAAGGCGGCTGAGGGGTCGAGGGTGTCGAGCCGACCACCTGATCGTGGTGGCGGCAGTCGGCGGTGGCGCGATCGGCGACGGAAGCACGACTGCAAATGCGCGGCTTCCTCGCATCGCGGCGGCCAGCTCGTGGCTGGGCCTGGTCAGGGCGGCAGGGCGACGCCGATCGGCGGCCAGGGGCGTCGGCCGTGGCGGCGGTGGCGCGCGAACAGGGGCGGCGCGGCGGCTAGGGTTTGGGCGTGGGGGAGAAAGGTCGGGGGTGGAGAAGAAATGGTTGGGTGGCAGTTTCGTAAATATTACTTGACTCGTCTCCGGCTCGAGTCAAGAATAATAATTAATCGCCGTAAATTCAAAAAAATCGGGAAAAATCCCGTAAAATCAAACAACACAAAAAAAAATCATAATGATATGCTCTAGAACTATCAACCCACCCAAAATGCCCATAACGCGTCCTAACGCGGGTAACGACCCAAAACTAATTCTACGATCCATTATATATCATAATAAAAAAAAATGAACTGCGTACTCTCATATATTCTGATAACTCATTCTTTTCTGCTGTGTTCATGATGTTATCATCATATACTTGGGTACACATGACCCTCATGGCTCATACACGAGACTGGCGTCGGCTCAGTACACGTGTTCTGAAACTGACTCGACTCGAAAATAACGGTCGAACCGACCGGTTCTAAATATAAAACCCTGACTCGAATCGTAGGTTTTACACGATCGCCTCCCCACTACCCTAATCGACCGCCCCTGCCCCTTGAATCGTCCCCAGTGACCGTGCAGCGCCTCCGGCCAGTGGCCATCTCCAACACTGAATTTGAGGTGTTATAGTGTTGCTAATTTCATAACTTGACCCAACCTGTCACTTGACCCATACCTAAACCCAAATCCCTCCATTTTGAAAATTTATTTTGGGGATAATTTTGTCACTTTTTTCCTCACTCCCATGTATAATATATAAAATTTTTCCATCTAATTTATAATAAGTAATATTCACTCATTCCCACAAATTAATGTCTCTTACAAAAATGTTTGATGACCCAACAAAATCCTGATTAGGTAAGCACACAAACTGCTCCTATATATATATTCCATAGATGGGAATTTGTAAGCTAGCGAGCAGACCTTTTGTTTTTCAAAGATTTGTCAGTTTATGAGACCAAGGGTAGAGGACGGACAAAAGCAAAGAAACAACAGGAGACTTTCTAAAATTAAAATTAGAGTTCCTACTTATCGTTGACACTCATTTCTTGTCTGATAAAAACAAAGCTCCTCCCCCTGTCCAAGCTATTAGTTAATCTCCGAAGCTTTATATAATTATATATATGCTGCTGACATCTACGCCTACCTTCGCAACATGACATAATTAGAGCTTTGTCACTCTTACTAATTCTTAAGCTCAAAATTCTTAAACACTTTTCTAACTTTCCAAGCAATCGAGAGAGTTTTATTTTCTAAATTTGTTCCCATGGATATTTTCTCTCTCTCTCTCTCCTCTCTCTCTCTTTAATTTTTATTTATATATATATTTTATCTAAAATTGATGCTCTTTTGAGATGTGTCTCTTTAAAAAAATGTACTTTTTAGGTCGTAAATCATCAAAGAAGTTCAATCAATGAGGTTGCAACTTTTTTCATCCCAAAAATTTTCTATAAATTTTGATTTTATTTTGCCACGAGGATCATCCTTTCATCTTTCTCTTTAGTGGTTCATTGGCAGATAGAAAAAACATGGTCAATATGCTTTATTTACATACCTAGTGGCTCAAACTTCAAAGCATATAAACTTTTTTAAGTCTATGGTCTCTACAATTAAGATAAATTATAGCCTATTTCTCTAAATTATTATGTTGCCAATATATAGGAAGCACTATAAAAATTCGAAGCTGCAATTAAAATACCATGCTTGCTTATAATTAAAATAAATTTTAATAATTTATGAAAAAAGTGTCTAGCCATTATATTGGATTTATAGTTGGCATATAATATGCATGGTCTAACGAGACTCAATACTTTAAACGTGATTAAATAATAAATTAATATTTAGTTTCCTAAAAAATCATAGTCTCATTATTAGTCTTAATTTATTTAGATTATGAGTTAAAAATAAAAATGTCATTAATAAAACTCGTATGAAAGACATTTTGTTCACATTGAAGGATTATCATCCTTTTATTACAGCTAGCTTCTATATATTTATCATTATTTCCTGAGCATAAACAATGTTAAGTAGTAATATTTATACAATAAATAGTTGTTGTTGGTATTATTATTATTATTATTATAAAAATGACATCAATTTATAAAGATTTGGTGAGTATTGAAATACGTAGCATTTAGTTCATCCCTCTACGTAGTCCTACATCAACCCCCCCCCTAACAACGTCAACTCGTTGTTTGCGTGTTAAATCCTTTGAATAAAATTTCATGGAATAATATTCTGTCACAAATTTTCACAGGGAATAATATTCGGTTTCGCATAATGCATGCACTTCTCTGAAAAATCTGGTAGGCATATCGGTATCCTGTGCATAAAATTGGTCGGACAGACCGCCAAGTATCAAGCATATGTTTGCACGGGAGGGTCTTGGCCAGTGGTATCGAAAAGCCGAGACAATCTATGATCTTGTCGTTGAACAATTTTCTTTTTAGTTTCATTTAGTTGTTATGAAAAAAATATAAAATTTAGATGTCACAAATTTTTTTATTGTTAAATATATTGAAATTTGGTCAATTTTTTTTTATTTCAGTCAAAATAAATTTATGTAAAAATTTTGTAAAATAATATCTTTTTATAAAAAATAACAAAAATAATTAAGAAACAAGTGCCCAAGCATACTGTAAGGAACAATTAATTTTCATCTTATTTTTTTCCAGTTTAAACATGTACAAGAAATTTTCAAAATTTTTATATTATTTTATTTAATTGTATTTCTCTTTTATATAAAATTTTTTTATTTATATTTTTCATGTTAATTAAACAGAACCTTAATAATTTTAATTTCGGCCTTGCATCGTTTTTAGTTTTTAGTTTTTACATGAGAGAGATAACTTGGAAGAAAAAGACAGGTGGCGCAATGTTTGAGGCTAAGGAACGCCTCTCTTGCTGTAGAGGATGTCATGGCCGATGAGTTCTCCTCGTACTGTATCTCGAGGTTCCCAGATGTGTGGCTCATCGGCACGCCTAAAGCTTTCTCCAGTGACACATCGGTTCTCGGCTTGCATAATCACCGTTTTCATTGTCCACAAACTCAGGAGAAACTTCAGAGCGTCGGCCGCCACACTCAGCGGCCAAGCCCTGCCCATGCTCCAGTTAACCACCTCCCCTTCAATGCTTAGATTGCTGTATCAATGTCATGTATTGCAAGACGGTCAATACGTGTATTGGCTTTACAAAACACCCATACAATACGCACTGATACGGCTGATGCACCTTAAAATAGTTTTTTTAATATTTTTTAACCATGTAAAGATTTATAAAATTAATAACATTCATGTATACTTCAAATATGATCAAATCCATCACCTACACACTTACCGCGATATGGTCAATACATATTGGCTCTACAAAATATCGATACAATACTCGCTGACACAGTCGATACACCTTAAAATTAATTTTTATTATTTTTAAACCATTTTAAAGAGTTATAAAATTAAAAATATTCCTTTATACTTTAATATAATCAAATCTATCACCTGCACATTTTTTTCGCCCATATTTAAGCGAATATTATGATTTAATCATTTTTTATAATTAATTGTATAAAAATAAAAATAGATGAGTCTTCCGCTTTCATTTATTTTTTAATTTTTTATTTTTATTTCACTCTTAACAACTCTTTTATCATTTGTACATCTTTTTTATTTTGTAAAGTATAAAACAATTTTTTTCAAAAAATACTATTTTATAATTTTTGACTTGGGTATGATCAGTGCTTTATAATTATATTAGTACAATAAAAAGGATGTTTATTATCATGAAATTTAACAAACAAATTATTATAATGTAAATCTAATTATTATCATGTTTATTAATAAAATAACTTTATTTTTGGATGCGAGATGGATAGTTATTTTTATTCCATTCATCAATTATATAACATTTAATTTAATAACTATTAAAGTTTACAAAAAAAAAATTGAATTGAAGTAATATTTTAATTTTATATATATATATATATATATATATATATATATATATATATGTATCAGATGTGTATATGTATCAGATTTTCAAAAGTCCATACATATCAGATGTCCGATACGGAAGACTTTGCTTCAATGGTGATCAATCTCATGAGGGCTTCCACAGAGAGAGGCAAGAGCTGGCGGAAGTGACATTGTGGGAAGAGAAGGGTGCCCGTGACAGGCGGTGGTTGGAGTGAAGGGGATGGGGGCTTGGGCAAGATGATATTGGTGAGCAAAGCCTACCAGCAAGTTCGTCTGCGTGTAATGCACAAAATAAAAAAGACGGCCTATTTTGTAGAACGATCAAAAGAACATCTTGCGGCAAACGAAAGCTTAGAGATCACTAGACTGTAAAATGATTAGCTAATTTTGAATACTAGGAACCTGCGTATATACGATACACAATTGTTTATTTGATAGTATTGCAAAGTGATGTGAGACCATTCTACCATTTTTATACATAGCAAGCTTATGAAGTTTGCATGTGGAATTATTTTCGAGAATTTTTTAAACTTGCCTCTTTTTGAATCATTTATAAACATGGCTGGGATCTTCTGTCCATATTTCTTTTAGAACTTATTACAGACATGATAGATGTACTGGGTTAATGCGTTTATACTCTATGGATTGACTCTAATAGTATGTTAAAGTGTTCCATGAGCTTCTATAAAAAATGATTACGCACTTTGAAAAGTTTAAAAATCAACATATTTATAATACAACGCTTATAAAAGACGTGCGAGTACGTTAAAATATATTAGGCTTTGTACGTAGATCTATGTTTGCACCTTTTTTAAGACTTGCTTATTTTTAAGCTATTTATAAACATGACCAAAATCTTTTACTTTTAAGCTTTAATATAAACATGACAAATATACGAGGAGAATGTACATGAGAATACGTTTATAAATGGTAGGTTGAGCTTTGATATCACGCATAATAAAGTGGGTCGTAAGTTTTTATTAAAAATGATTAATTAGTTTAAAAAAATTTAAGAATTCACCTATAAACAATACACAACCCATCTATCTCCCAGGGGACTATTATAACAATTCTTTGGTTCATAATTCTTAGCACGTTTCCAACTTGGGTGATGCTATGAGCATCAACTTTTTACCATAAATCTTCCCTACTTCTACGTGTACGTTGTCTATTATCCAAATCGACCCACGTGACCACGTCCGTTCCCTGTTTTGCTCTTCTCCCAAGGTGGGTCTTCTTCTGCAAGTAATACTATTTTCCTCTTCACCTTCCTTCCTTTTCAATATTTCTTACAATTAATTAATATTATTCCTCATAAGAATAGTTGATGATAGAATAATACTTAATTAATAATTTATTATAAGAAAATATAAAAATATAACAATACTTGAATTTTGATAAAAATTATAAAATTTTAACATAATTATTTAATTAGGACATCCATAATAAGTAAGTGTAATAATTCGTGATAAATTTATAATACATGGACCACCAGATAAGAAGTGTTGTGAAGGCTCTTATTAGAAACCGGCGGCAAGAAATATTGTGGAGGCTCATTTTAAACACTAACAATGAGCAGCATTGTAGAGGCTTCTTTTAGAATCTGAGTTTGTTGCTTTCAAATATTAGATACTAATCGGAATCTCATGTGATGCACGGATTTTACGAATTTTTTAAAAGAAAAAATGATAAATCTAATTTATATAGAAAATATGTTATTTTACTTTTTACCTTAGAATTTGGTGGCGATTAAAGTAAATATTTAACTAAGATATCCTTAATGAGCAAGAATAAAATTGTAATAATACTTAATAACATGTGGTAAATTAATAATATGTAGACCCCACGGTAAGAAGCATTCTTGAGGCTCCTTTCAGAAACTAAGAGTAAGGAGCGTTGTGGAGGTTCCTGTAAGAAATCAGCAGCGAGAAGGTGGAGGCTCCTTTTACAAATTTAATGTTCTTGATTTCATATTTTAGATTAAAAGATAGATATAGAAGAGTAGTAGATTGTACGGTGTCATACAATGTTGGAAATTGTACACAATTAAAGGGATAAACACTCAATTTAAAATACTAAACATTACCAAATCTACTCTTCTTAATAAAAGTGAATTCAATACTGACCCCTAATTAAAATTAGGAGATTCAACTGATCAATATATAAGAAAAAATAAATAAATTACTATGGTTTTTCTTCTAATTTAATTAGAGTTTTCTTAAAAATAAGAGTGTCTCATTATTCTATGAGAATTTATTTATAACATTAAAATTTATCTATCTTTTTATCTGATTTAGAGTCTCTTTAAAAATTTAGATTGATCTCATTATTTTATAAGGACTTATTTATAAAATTAAAATTTATCTATCTTGAAACAAGCCATCAAATACAACAAGAAAAATAAACTAAATTATTATAGTCTACATTTCATTTAATTAGAGTTTGTCTTTTAAAATAAATCTAATTATTGTGAGAGGAATTATCTATAAAAATAAAATTTACCTATTTTTTATCTGATTTAGAGTATATCTTTAAAAATTAGAATTTATATCATTATTTATAAGAATAAGAATTTATCTATCACATTAAAATTTATCTTTGAAATAAATTGTCAGGTATGCATGGTGGCATGAGGGTGCCTATTGGGTCGGTGTATCAACCCTACCTAAAATATAAACTAACGAACCTAAGTCATCTATTCAAAAGTGGTTAATTGAAGTTGAAGATCTAAAATTCATTCCTACATATAAATAAGATTTTATTTTAGTAGATATTAAATATGCGACTAATTTGAGGTTATCACAATCCACCCATATTAAAAAATTGGATCTCAAAATTTCTAACAAAATTTTCTATGTTTGGCCCATGGTTAACCTTAGCCCACATCTTTGCTTTGATCAATAACCAATAACCTAGCAAATGTCCATGGTCCAACCTATCATTTAACATAAAACCAATTTGCTCTAATATAAATTTTAACGGCCCAACCTAAAGTTACAAATTAATGGGTCAAAATTAATCTCTTCAAAAGTATTAACCAAATTGTATAATTTATTTTACTTATAAATAAGATCTTGCCCTATTAGGGATTAGATGTGGAATTAAATTGAAGGATCTCATAGTCGGGTACTTGCAAAATTCAATTCGGCCAAACCCTAATGGTAAGGTTTTAGATAATTAAAAATGGGGTTTTATTTGAGAGAAACATGTATCTGATTATAAATGGTTGGGTTTGGTAATACAATGATGGGTGCCCGGTATCCAACACCCAATTTTTATATTATAATTTTAATTATGAAGATTAATGATGTGGAGATTATGACACAAGTACACGTCGCCGAATTAAGTAATAAAAAGTGATAAAGAAATGTCGTGCCACAGGAATTAGTAGTAGAAATTATCAATTATCAAAACTAATTTAATTAATTATGCTTAAATAGAAATGAATTCAAAGTGTGATTAAATTATAGAGTAAGGCTAAAAAATAGATTAAATTATCAATTTCAAATATCAAATATTTAGAATTGTCATGGAAGTGCATAAACTATAAATATTAATAGATATTTGATTATGAGCCATATATACATGAGTTACAGCTTATATACCTTATATGAACTACATTTTTTTATTGAGATAAATAGAAAAAATAATTATAAAAATAATTATAAAATTTCAACTCAATCTAATCCTTTTATCTTAATTATCAAAGTAATTATAATAAAATTAATTTTAAAATATCCATTAACTAGTGCATCTTTTTAAAATCAAAAGTTAGGTCATAACGATAAAAAAGATAAAATTTTATCAACCTTCTGCTAATTATGCACTCTACTTTTGATGTATATTATTTTGTGCAACTTACTAAAAATGTTGATATTTAATATGTAGCTCATGGAACTTATATGAGATGTCCCTCACTTGTAAAAAAAATACAAAGCAAGAAATATCATGATCTAAAGCAATTCATGTAGAAAAATACATTAATCTGGATCCAAATTATTTTTACTAAAGTCATTGTGGGTTTTAGAATTGATTCAAAGACATTTTAATTAAATATGTAGATTTCAAAATCTATTCAAAAGGGATTTCAATTTGGTCCACTCTCCTATTAGTGTATGAAGTCTACTAGGTTTTGAGAACATATTTTTGCAACGACGTAAGCCAGCCAACTTACTATTGAAAAAGAACTTCCAAAGCTTTTACCTGTAATTAATCTCGGCTTCATGTCTTCTTATGTGATGATGATAAATAAATTAGGAGTAAAGTAGGGGACTCCTGTGGATCTATATGTACATACCCCATGCTTCTATAGGTGAGGTATACTAAGGAATCCCAGCCCGAAGGAAGCAAGCCTATCACTTTTAGAAAATCTTCTTTCTTTACTTATATTCTTGAAATTTTGAGAATCATCTCGAGTTCTTACACTTTTGGAAATTTAAAGTTCTTATTTCGAAGCATGACAGGTACATAATGAATTTTATAAATTTAATCGAATTGTTTTATTATACAAGCTTATGTTATATGTTTACTTACAGAGATCAAGAACATTGAGAGAGAGCTAAATTTGATCAGACCCTTGTATGAGAGATCAGGTTATGATGATCAGCACGAGGATCATGCGCTCAAAGAGTTGAGATTGAGGCTAAGAAATGCAGCTCTTGCAGCAGAGGAGGTCATGGATGAGTTTTCCTACTACATGTCCAGGTCGGCATCGTGTGGCTTTCGTCGCCATGGCTACGACAACCGAACAGCAGCACATCGTTTCTCGGGCCGCAGCCACAATCTCCGTCATGCGCAAACTCACGGAAGAGTACTTCAGAATACAACGTTCTACCGTCCGTGGTACTCTCCCGCTAAGCCTCGCCCATCCACGAAACAACCACCTCCCCTTCAGTGGTGATCAACCGTACGTGGGTTTCCATAAGGAGAGGGAAGAGCTGGTGGAAATGTTGTTGGAAGAAGACTTGCGGCGGGTGGTGGCTGCAGTGAAGGGGATGGGAGGCTTGGGCAAGATGATGCTGGTGAGCAAAGCCTACCAACAAGTCCGTTCTAGATTTGAGTGTTCCGCTTGGATCATCCTCTCCCAGTCCTACATAAACGTCGAAGAGATAAGGCTCAATATCTTGCACCAGACGAAGCATGGAGACGATGGAGACAAAGATGATGGAGATGATCTTGCCCCACCACTTGTAGACCATTTGAAGAGCAAGAAGTACTATGATTGTATTGGATGATGTGTGGGATATTAAAGTCTGGAGTGCCCTAAATGCAGCATCGCCCAATAATAGGCGAGGAAGTAGAATAGTTGTGACTTCTAGATCGGAAAAATTGGTTCATTACTGGGAGAGTTTCGACGATGCCTCAAACTCAAGCCTCTGAGTGACGAGTATGCATGGGAGCTCTTTGGTAAGGTGGCTTTTCATGGGAGACATTGCCTTCAAGATTTGGAGCAATCGGCAAACGAAATTGTATCGAGATGCAGTTGTCTCAATTGCCAACCTAATGGTTGGCTGTGACCAAACTGCAAACGAGTGGGAAGATGTTGAAAAACAACTTTGGATGGTACCTTAATGGGAACGACTCATGTGAAGAGGTAAAGAGGGCCTCCTCTTAAGCTTCGACCGTTGCCTTACAATCTCAAGCATTGCTTCTTTTACTTGAGTATTTTTCCGGAGGATATCCTTGTAAAGAAGAACAAGCTGGTTCAATTGTGGATAGTTGAAGGCTTTGTGGAAGAATGTGAAAGGTGAACTCTAGCTCAAGGAGCTTGTTAATTGGAACCTGGTTGAGGCCTCTACCAAATCGTCAAACAAGTCCGTTTCTTACGGGATGCATGGCATTATACGGGATCTTGCGATGTGGATTGTAGAGGAAGAGAAGTTCTTGAGAAAAATCCCTAAAGTTGGAGATCAACAACAGTGAATACAAGATAACGGAAAATAATGCATGAGAAATAAGATAAAACAAAAATAAAAGAACAGAGATTTAACGTGAAAAACCTTCCTTTATCGAGAGTCAAAAACCACGAGACAACAATAGAATAATTCACTACTACAATTAAATATTACAACTATCAAACACATAGAGATATATAAGAAGATTACTCACCCAACCTCTATAATTGAGATTACAAGATTTCTGTATCTCAATACTCTGTATAAGATTAAACTAGTGAATAATATTTTCCCCTCTTCTTATCTCTATAGTCCTTCTATATTTCTTTCTTTTTTCTCTCTCTATTTTCAGGCATTAATTTCTCATATCTTGTGTTCGCTGGCGTTGATCTCCAACTTTGGAGATTTTTCTCAACAATTGGCGCCGTCTGTGGGAATTTGGGTCTCATTCAATCGGATCTTGATTTGAGTGGGAGTCATGGCGGACACTTTTAAGATTGGGAAGATTAAAAATTTTGATGGAACAAATTATCAATGGTGGAGGATGCAAATTGAGGATCATCTATACGAGAAGTAACTACATCAACCACTTGTAGGTACCAAGCCAGAAGCAATGTCAGCCGAAGAGTGTGCCTTGTTGGATAGGTGAGCCTTCACTATCATCCAATTGTGTTTAACACAGTCTGCGGTATTTAATGTCTCTACATAGACAACCGTCAAAGGGTTGATGGAGGCATTAGCTGGTGTTTATAAGGAATCATCAGCCTCTAATAGGTTATTTTATTGAGAAAGCTTGTCTAGTTAAGGATGCTCGAAGGTAAATCTATTACTAATCATTTGAATAATTTCAATAAAATTTGGGCACAACTTGAATTTGTAGAGACGACCTTTAATGAAGATATTAAATCTTTGATATTCATGTGTTCTTTGTCGAAGAGTTGGGATACAGTAATTACATCTATAAGTAATGCACCAAAAGAATAACTAAAGTTTGATGAAATGCTAAGTGCAATATTGAATCAGGAGATGATGAAGAGGAGCATGGTAGATAACACATTGTCCATCTCGGGCATAGTTTTGTCGGTAGACAAAGGCAAAGGCAAAGAAAGATGAAGAGGTCAAAGTAGAAGTCCTAAGAACCGAGGGTGTTCTAAATCTAAAGGAAAATTCAATTGTAAGCTTACTTGTTGGATTTCTGATAAGGAAAGACATGTAAAGAAGAATTGTCCCGAGCGTGTCAAGAATGTAGCTAATATTGTAGATGGTCATGAAGAAAATTTTGTTTATCTGTTCATGATGATTACAAAATAGATACATAGTATATTGATTAATGTGTTTCATTTCATTGTACTTCTCACAAAGAATGGTTTTGTGATTTTGTCAAGAGTGAGTTTAGATATGTAATAATTGACAATTATCAGAAATGCAAGATTAAAGGCAAAGGAGTAATTCATTTGAAGATGTATGATGAAGGTAAACTTATTCTCAATGAGGTCAGGTATATACCTGAATTGAAGAAGAATCTTATCTGTCAAGCTGGACCAAAAGGGTTATAAGATCACATTTGAAAACAATTAGTGGAAGATCAGCAAGGAGTATATTTGAGATTAAAGCTTTTAATGAATGAGTTAGGTTTTAATGGGGTTAATTGCAGGTTAATTGAGAGAAACAAAGCTTGAAAGGCTATATTTTGATGGAGGCCATATACTATCCTCAAGAAATCATTATTTGTAAAATATGCACCATTTGGACGACTTCCTGCCCCTTGTGCCCGAAAGGTTTCGCATGGAATTCCGGCACCTGATGGACTGTGTGAGTCCAAAAGTATGCAAAGTTTAGCTTACATCAAAGCGTATCCCTCTTTTGTATCAAACGTTGGAAACCTAAATCAACTCTAAAATTTGGTATTACAGATGTGAAAGAGGAACATGGACAAGACTTGTGCTTGTGGATTAAGAAGATGTCACGCTTAGGTATCTAACTATCGGAGCAGCACGGAGGAGTACCTTGTGCTAGATAGTCTATCTGATTCTTCTAACTGAATGTTTTTCCCTATCGGTCGATTGAGTGGTCAATTGGCTATATGGATCAGATCATTCAAGATACTCACCCGACTGCGATTAGTGGATTCCGGGTTAAGTGAGGATCCTTTGCCTGCACTTGAGGGGTTGACCCGCTTGGAAGAGATTGAGCTGTGCAATGCATATCTTGGGAGGGAGCTATGCTTTCCAAGTGAATTTCAAAATCTTAAGAAGTTGAAAGCTCCGGTACCTCCCCAACATGGAAGTGCTATTGGTCAAGAAAGGAGCGCTCCCAAGAATCGGAGAAATGAATATTCAAAGTTCCAAGAAGGTGAAAGTGAGGCATTGTCATGAAGGTGAAGATGAAGGTGAAGGTGAAGATCAAGGTGAGGCCACGCGATGATGGTGATTACAGAATCGAATCACAATATTCCTTGGTAAAGTGGGCTAAATGCCTCTAGTAATTTCCTTTCCTACAGACACTTTCAAGTGCGCTTAATTCTCTAATCCACAACACTCTTTCGCATACTCCTCATGTAGAATCCCCATGTAGCAAGTCACGAGATGTCATGCTCGCTACATGTGAATGTTAAATAAATGTAAAAAAATTGCATGGCATCATTTTTTCCCACTTTGTAAGTCGCTTGTCAATTGGCGTTGGTAAAGTCATAGTGTGTGTTTGAATGGTTATTTGTGAGTGATATTATATTAAGTTTGATCATGCATTCTGATCAACAGGAAGTATATATATATATATATATATATATATATATATAAAATTCATAAATCGTCAATTTCGGAGAATGGACGGTTGCTATATAGCTGCCAATATTCACAAGAAGTACTGTCCGTTGTCTGGGGATTTGTTCAAGGTTTTCTAGCACACAAGCAATTGAAGTTAGGAAGCTTTCTTCGGGCAAGTAATTAAGGCATGCATGAGACTCAAAACCATGCATTTTCATGCGGCAATCTTGCGTTGCATTTCAAGAATAAATCAAAACAGATAAATTCATATACTTACAGACCACAAACCTTCCCCTTACCTCCAAAAACTACAACCAGGATCCAAATTTCCTCGTGAACAAATTATGATAACATCACCTCTGATCAAACTCTAGCCAAAAAAACCTAAGAATTTATGTCCAAGAAAAGACTAAGATCTTCATATCTCAACAATTGTAGGTTCTCTGTAATCTGTACACGCGCCCATGTATGCAACCATCTTCTCCTTCGTCACTGCATGGAATTGACGTGGCTTTCCCTGCTCACGACATGCGACCCGAAGTAGGACGAGGCGATGGGAGTGGTGTCGGTGCTCATCGCCGTGCTGTTATCGTCGTCGCTGCCGCCAAACCAGCCGTCAGCCGGCCATACGAACGAAGGCTTGAAGGGCGGCACCCACGGCGGGGGCACCGACCCGGAAATGATCTGCACGATGGCCTGTGTCTTGGGCCGCTCCTTGGCGATGGGGTGGGAACAAGCGAGCCCGAGCTTGAGCAGCCGCTCGGCCTCTTCGGCGGGGAAGTCCCCGGCGAGACGAGGGTCGACGGCTTCGAGTATGCGGCCTTCCCGGTAGAGCGTCCAGACCCAGTCGACGAGGAAGGCGAAGCCACTGATGTTGGCGCGGGGACGGCGGCCGCAGACGACCTCAAGGACTACGGCGCCGAAGCCGAAGACGTCCGACTCGCGGGTGGCGCGGCCGGTGTGGAAGCACTCGGGGGCGATGTAGCCGAGGGTGCCGGGGACGCCGCCGGCCTCGATGTCAGCGTAGGAGGTCTTGTCGCCGTCAAGGGCGCGGGCGAGGCCGAAGTCGCCAAGGCGGGCCGTGAAGTCGGTGTCGAGGAGGATGTTGGAGGCCTTGAGGTCGCGGTGGATGACCGTCTCGTTGTACTCGTGGTGCAGATAGTTAAGGGCCGAGGCCACGCCGGAGAGGATGCTGCACCGGCGATCCCATGTCAAGAGGGATTGCCGCCGTCGCCGTCGCCGAAAAGGTGGGCGTCGAGGCTACCGTTGGGCATGTAGTCGTACACCAGCAGGAGCATTCCATTGGTGTGGCACCACCCTGCCATTCCATTGACGAACACGTTATTCATCAACTTTGTTTTAGACAAAGATGGCAATGGCATGAACTCTTTTTATGTTTATGTTGTAGATGAGGAAATATGATGATCTTCATATAAACATGGCAATTACAAGTTGACAATATTAATTGGAAGAAAACTAATTTTTAATTGATTTTATTTTGTCGATGATGATCTTCTTCATGTGATGATAATAACAATGATGATGTTCATGTATGTTTAGCTTATAAGTAAGAATTATATAGTAAAAAAATGATAGAGTTCAGAATGTTATTATATAAATATATAAATAAAAAAAGATATAGCCGCATGCAGCTATATCAATCAATCAATCACAAAACATGGCAAGTCGTGAAAGGAGAATATGTGGTCTAAGTTAAAGAACTATCATGAAAAATTAAACTCTTAAAACGTTTTCCTTATTTCAATTCTTAGTTTCCAAGCAAATTATGGGTAGGTGGCGACATCATTGTGCAGATCACAATAAAAATGGAGACCAAAATCAGCTGCACACCAGTCACTGTGGATTGTCTCGCCATAGCATTGAAAATTCATAGTAGTTCTAGTTTGCCCACACTTCACGTATCTCCGTTAAGAAGTTCATCAAAGCCCAAAGTCAATTCACCAACCCTTCCAAAAAAATTATTGGGAGAGGGGGCGCTCTGACCAATGGGGAGATGTCAAACATGTACTGTTCTTGATCATCAAACTTTCCCGGAAGTTTAAGCCTCTCATAGTTGGTCATTATCAGATAGATCAATCAAGGACAGCCACAATTCCCAAGTTTTTGACTACATAACAATTAACTTGGAACATAATGAATACATGGTAGTCAAATATGTGAGCTGCTCGGATAAACTTAAAATTAAATCTAAGGGATTTCTACTAGCGTCTCTATGCACACCCTAATAAGCTTACCCAGATTAAATGAAGGGGTATCCATCAAAAATGCAAAAACTTTGAAAACAATTGCTTGGAAAAACAACAAATAAAAAAGACTGAAGACGATAACCAAACCCAGATCAACTAAATCACACAAATGCATCACTTTTGAATCCTCCCTACTGCAACTGACATAGTAACAAAGGGACAATGACCAAAGCATATCAAAACTTAGGATTCGCTCATTGGTAATCCCCAAAAAAACCTATTCAATCTATCAACTTCTGAAATGCTTGAAAAAAGACAACACTTTCTGAAAAAAAGCTGCCATGCCAGGGCAGTAAGCTAGCTAATCGACACAATTGCCGGTTAAATCTCTTTTCTGTAACTCATGTTCTCCAATCCAATAGTAGTGCAAAACACTTCAAAGCTTGAAGAAGAAGCTCAATCAACAAATTCAATCCAAATTAATTAAGTTGAAAAAAGAAGAAGAAAGAGGAGCAAACATTTTAATAGTGATAATGAATGAATGTGATAAAAAGGCATACCGACGAGCTTGACGAGGTTCTTGTGGCGGAGACGATTGATGATGGTGAGCTCGGCCAGGAAATCGGTCGTCCCCTTCACGTTCTGCCTCGAGAACTTCTTCACCGCCACCTCCTTGGACGGCTCGCCGGGGCCGGCGCCGGGCACCCACCCCTTGTACACCACCCCGAACCCTCCCTCCCCGAGCTTCTGGTTATCATCGAACCCGTTCGTCGCCTTCTTCAACTCCTTGAGCTTGAACTCCCTCGGCATCCCAGGCAAGCTCCTCAGTGCCCCTTCAATGGCCCTGTCGTCCTCCCTCTCCCCTCTCCTCCTCCAACCCCACCACCACCACCCCGCCGCCGCCGCCACCGCCGCCAACACCACCACCGGGATACCCACCCCGAGCCCCAGAAGCAACCCCAAGTTGTCCCTCTTGGTCGGGAGGATCTCGACGGTGAGGTTCCAGAAGAGCACGCAGTTGAGCTCGGCGGTGTTGCCGGTGGAGGCCGCGAAGCCGAAGTAGGCGTCCTCGCCGACGATCTGGCCGAGGTCGAGCGTCCGGTTGATGTTTGGCGTGGCCGGCCGGGGGCGGTACTCCCGGTCGATGTAGACCCGGAACTCCATGGCGGCGCCGTCGTACTCGACCCACACCGTGTAGTTGGCGGGGACCTCCGGCGACAGCTCGATGCCGAGCGGCGAGAGCGGGACGGTGACGTTGGAGACGGCGCTGTTGATGTCGAGGCCGAGGTGGTTGGCGTCGGGGTCGCCGACGCCGACGCTCTCCACCGTGTCGAGCTCGACGGCGACGAACCGGTTGGACGGGTCGCCGTCGGTGGACGAGTTCGTGAGGCCGAGCCACTGGCCGGAGCTGTTGACAACGACGGCGTCGCTCCGTGCGACGATGAAGGCGAGGCCCTCGCCGGGGGTGGCGTTGTTGGGGCGGAAAATGTTGACGGTGAAGGCGGAGTCGAAGGAGGCGAGGCGGCTGCCGGAGCTAAGCCGGAAGGGGCGGTGGTAGACGATGCGGCCGGCGCGGTGGAAGAGGCTGAAGTTGCCGTTGGCAGAGTCGGGGTGATCTGGAGGGCGTCGCCGGCGATGGAGGCGTCCCCAGTGATGGTTAAGAAGTCTCTGTTCTCCTGCGAGAAGGGCCCCCATGAGTGTGTCTCCCAGTCGGCCTGGGAGAGGGCGGTGGTGGCGGCGCCGGCCAGGAAGACGAGGAGGAAGAAGGAGAAGGTGTTGCGGTCCATGGCTGCCCAAGAAGGTGGCGGGGAAGGACTTAAGGTTTTCTTTTTTCTTTTTCTTTTTTTGTGTGTGTCTGTGTAAGCTATAATAATAATAATATGTGTAAGAAAGGGAGTGTAGATGAAGGGAAGAAGGTGGGAGGAAATCAAAAGGGAAGGGGTGGGGATTGGATTTGGTTTGGGTCCAGACTCCTTCCTTTCCTACCCTTAGCAGATATCTCTTCTTCTCCAACTATTACAACATCTATTTTGTTGGATTCGTGTCTGGTCTATTCTTTGCTAACATGGCCCAGAAAAACAGGGGAAAAAAATGCTACTATGTTGCTTCTTTGTTAATTTTTATGAAAAAAAATTTTTTTTTGTGCCAATTTACTCTCTTTTAGACAGGTCTGGTCGATGGTTGATTAAGGGTCATGGCGACGAGTCCCTCGTAGGATCAACGGCCCACTTCTGGATATGTTTGCTATCTGCCTCTTGTCCATTGCCAGGCTTTGTCCCAGAGTGTACCTGTTCGTGTAAAGAATATTTAGTTGGTAATATAAATGAATCCGAATGATACAAATATCTCTTGAAGTTAGTAATTAAGTATAGCACACAATAGTATTTACTGTCTAATTACTGTAAATGATCCAAATACTCCAAATAAGATCCATTATCAAAGTGCACAAGATAATAAGATGTGAGATGATTAATTGAAAGGACTCCAATTCAATATTTTCTTTTCTTCAAACAATGGCAGATTACGTGACTGTTAATATCCATTATAATGAAGAAGGTAAGGTTTACAGGTCATCATCATTTCAATTTTTTCAAACCAGTAGCATACTAAATTATCTGATAGTGTTGGACACAAGTAGCAGAACATGTATTAGTTTTTAAAAAATATAAAGCTTGGCATAAACGTAGACACACAGAAGCTCGTTCTTTTTCTTCCTTTCACAACCTTTGGGAAAGGTCGCTGCATGATGAAGATGATTAAAGGCTAGCATGTTCTTGTCTTATCTATGCATTTTCTCGGTAACAAGAAAGAAAACTCATTATTAAAAAAAATACAATTCCTGGACCCCCCTAATTTGCTTTTAGGATAATACAAAATCCTTAATTTTTCTTATAATATTTTTTATTTGGCTTTGAGGTAAACCGAAATAAATAAAGGTGTTATAGTGTTACGTATATAATATCAAAACGTTAGTAATTAGTATTATTAATCTAAAAAAATAAGGCTACCATGTTGTTCTTATCTTATCAATGCATTTTCTTAGTAACAAGAAAGAAAACTCATTATTAAAAAAAACAATTCCTCGACCCCTAATTTACTCTCAGGATAATAAAAAGTCCTTAACTTTTTTTACAATATTCTTGATTCGGTTTTGAGGTAAACTAAAATAGATAGAAGTGTTACAGTATTACATATATAATATAAAAAACGTTACTAACGAACATTACTGTGATCCAAAAAAATAAGTAGTACAAACTTGTAAATGAGTATTGTATTACCATCAAAGTTTTAAAAAACTTTAAAATTACCTTATATTAGATGGTAAGCAAACATCTAAATATATCTCTAAGATCAACCTAATTGGACTTTACTATAGATTATGAAATAAGTTACAATAACAAGTCTAAGAGACAGTTCCTACATAGTTCTAATTCAATCAATTAATAAAAAACATGTATTTCTCAATACCGAATTAGTTACGCCCTTTTATACTGATGAAGTTCTTAAGTAAACAAAAAACAGAGTATTATATTCCCTTTCCTCCAAAGTTACGTTATTTTTTATCTTGGAAAAAAAGTTATACTATTTTATATGTTCGTGGCTAATGACAAAAATGTAAACGTATAATGAACAGAAATGACAAAATTAAATTTTGCAAACTAATTAACAGGACCATAAAAACTTAAAATTAACACATGATCATCGGGCTCTACATCAACATTAATATTGCCATTCCGAAGACAAGCTGTATGAAGCACTCTGGAACGCAACTTGTCAAATTATATATATGTTCCAACTTCTAACTAATCTCGGATTAGCTTTGCATCGTTCTTGTTTATGTAATAAAAATACTCCAGCTAACGAATTGGGCATCGTTTATTTAGCTAATAAATTTAGTACCCAAGCCGGCAATGACACACTAAGTGTCAAATTAATTAAATTTCTAGAACTAGGCGTCGCCGTTAGCCAGATACACATCTGACAAAGAAGAAACCTTCCAAACAAAAATCCGCGCAAATGGGGAGGGAAGGGGAGAGATTTGACAATTAGGATAGCAAAAATGACTTTAAAAAAGCAATGATATGGAAGTTTACTTTTATTCAAATAATGAATGATTTTTTTCAACTTCTTGCATGTTTTTAAAGCAAGAGACTACTTAACATTGTCGTCTTCGGTAGGACTGCAACAATATACAGGGATCATCAATTTGTCTACCGAGAGGATCGATATGTATTGCCACAAAATGGGAAGAAGTAGCTACCAAACTTGATTTCATCAAGCAGTGGACTTTCATGTATCAAAATACGTACTTTATACTTGGTCTTTAAATCTTCCATAACGATCCCAATTTTCAACTACGATTTTCTTAGACTATTCTACCGGGAAATCGCTGCCCAATTTAATTACTAGCTCGTGTCTTATAAGTACCTTTTACTCAACCGGTTTTGTAGCAAACGTCTTGGGTTCTACTTTGCCAGACTTCGATGCCGGTCATTAATAAGCTAAACTTGCAAAGTTCAATGTCAAAGCAGATAGTTTCTAGTAATCCAACCAGTCCTAATTATTTAATTAACAAGTGCCTACACAAGTGAACTATCAGATAAATTAAGATTCGTTACGGTAGATAATTGATGTAGAACTGACAACGTAGCTGATGGGATGCTCCAAAGGGTGTTTTTTTAAACTTTCAATAATGGGTAGTAGTCGGATGCAGCTCATTAGAGCAAAAGTGGTCAGTTCTTTGATGCAACATGGGATGAAAGAAGCCAGACCCACCAGCTGAAAGGCTGCTTCTTTCAGAGAACAAATTTCTTTTGTTTTGGGCAATGGGTCCATTTGTTTGAGCTTCCGCCAATTATGTGCTAAGGAATGGATCATATTTAATATATTATTTGCTATGAAATTCGAATAGATTTCAGTGTATAAGATCAACCAAGGAAGAAGAATTCCAGCTGTTAAATTGCAGTGGAAGATCAGAATATTTTTGCAGTAGAAGATTCTCATAGTAATAGATCATAATTGTTTTATATCGAGCCTTATTTTACGTACTGTTGTATATTGCCCATCTTTTTCACTTGATGTGGTCGAAGTTTTTTCCCTATAATATAATGTAGCTGACTACTGTTATTGTAAGCTCCAATATTACATTCCAATTTTAAATGTGAAAAGTACAAAATGACCTCAACGACAATAGAATTAAAAAAAAGATTTAGAAAGCCGGTCTTTTGGTTGTGTTCAATGCCCTGTCCCACTCCTCTTCACAAGTCTAGCTATCCATATTAGCAGGTCGGCAAGAGCAATATGGTTCGTTCATTTGTTGAAGACCTGATCAGACGTTCGACTTCAGTCCATGCCTACAATATGTCCCTTACCCAAAATGCGTGAACCCGGTAAAGTACAAGGATCTAAAGAAGCAAGAAAGTGCAACGAAGTTGGGTTGCATTTTAACGTGGCGACCATGGGCTCTGGTGAATGGGGATGCAACTTCTTTGTAGTAAAGGGGTGCAGCTCAAAAGGTGAAACCCATCGAGCAAATGTTTGTTTTCTTGATCGCTGCGTTTGTGGACGGCTTTATAACGTTTTACACATTCTAATCTGTGCGTGCTTCGGAGGAACGCCACTTTTTATTGAAAACCGAGGATTAGAAATAAATGGCAAAAGCTAAAGCGAGTAAACATGTATAAATTAGGACTAGGGACTAGGAATGTTTTAACTTGTAAGAAAAATATTCGACTTGACTTTATTTTGCTTGTGCATGTTCATTGAATTACTATATTTATGCCACCTTAAAAACTGTCAATTTTGTCTAAACACTGTGATGCTCGGACTCGAATTTGGGCTCAACTCGATTCATCAGGCTTTAAATCATTCAATCAGAAAAAAAGACTCCCAAATTCACACAACACAAAGGTTTATATCGATTGAGGTAAGCTCTAGCCCATTCAGTCATAAGATAACGCAAACGAGGCCCAACTCATAAAAGCCTCAAGCTGCTATAGCCAATTATATCCATGCACAGCTTCAATATATATGATTTTGGACATGGGTTTTCGATACATTTTGCTTTCCAATCGTTAAAAATTAGATATGAATGCTGACACATTCAGTGATATATAAGAATCTATCATCTCTAAATCATACACATATGCAAGCCATAGGTCAAGAATTGCAGCTCAATTTATTCTCCCTTCAATTAATTATACGTCAATGATGAGCATGCATCAAAACTAAGCATGGGGGATAATAATAATTGTTCATGCGATGGAATAATTCAATTTGGCCAGACCTGGAAAATGAGACAGCCAAGAGCCGACGTCGATATAATTTCAGATATGTTCTTCCCCTCCAAGACTGCTCCAACTATGCCTGTTAGTGGATTTCCAGAAGGAAACTTTGAAAATGAAAAAAGCCTGCAAGGTTGTCAACCTTTTCGGATTATTCGAATCCAATTCTGTTATACAAAAGAAGTGCACATTGTATCACTTTTTTCTTAACGTGGGTATCTCTCGCTCAATAACTGGTAATGGCAGGCAGCTATGAGCTTTCTTGACAAACAAATGTTACTTTTTCGACTCAAACTGATGAGATAACTGTTTAACCAACAGATCACCTTGTTTAATTGTATCTAGTCTTGCATTTCTTTTTCGATTAAACTCGTGTTCTCCAATGCACCCGAACTTGGTTAGTAGAAGGTTAGGAGTAAGAATATTTGTTAACACTCCCTGATATAAAATATTGTGGCGATTAACTAGAGCATTTCTCTACAATAACGTTCTTTTATAAAGTCGAAACAAGAGGCTCCACAAAGAAATCAGGGCCTTGATGGTCGTAAAGTTTTCATATCTATATTGATCTGTTCCCATTCTCCATTACACCGGGCCACACAAAAACCTTCACATACAGTGACCAAACAATCACATCATTCTTTAAAAAAACAAAGCAAAACAAAAACAATCACATCAGTTGTGTAGGAGATCTTGCTTTGAAGCACAAGGAACCATTTCAGCAGTAGTACTTGGAATCAAACCAGCTCTTCTCTCTTTGATCACTTGAGCTGAAATGGGTTAGGACTGCTCTCCAAAATGATTTGTTCCCAAAGTAATAGCAATAGTAGAAATTTAAGGACTTCTCTCCGTAGTGCTGGGTAAACGATGTAAAACCAGGACTGAACTCGACCCGGTGGCAACCCTACTCCATAATGATCTGTTCCCAAAGTAAGAGCAAGAGTAGAAATTTGATGAAGATTAAGCAACCAGCTTGTGGCTTATCCGATTAGCACCCGGATCTACAATCTCTACTTTTCCTTGTTATATATAGCCCTCACAAATGTTGGTCCATACATAACTAGCTACAACTTTCAAGTATGAGCAGACCAGGTCTTAAGAAGTCCAAAACTTCGTTCTCCAACAAATCTCCACCAGTGCCCATGTCAAAGACTCCTTCCTTACTCTCAAGGAAAGCTTCTTCCATGGATCAATTTGCGTTAATGTCGTCCCTGGAAAATTTTAAGATGGAGAAGGAACAGAATATTGATCATTTTAGCCACCCTCAACACCCATTAGCTCCGGTCCATTCCCCTTATCTATTCCTTTGCATGGGGTGCAAGGAGTATGGTGCCGGGGGGAGGTTCAGATGCCAACTTTGTAACTTTGATCTTCATGAGTTTTGTGCATTGGCGTCTCCATCTCTCCAAAGCCACCCTTTACACACCAAACATCAACTTGTTTTCTTTCCCAAACCAGGTACTTCTCAAGGCTTAAGGCTTTAATAGACCTTTTTTTGGGTCTATCTTCTTGAACAACATTATTTATTTGATGAATATTTGGCATGAAACAAGGAGGTTTTCGACTGTCTACTTGTGATGTGTGTGGCAAGTCGACCAAAGGATTTGCCTACCGCTGTTCTGCATGCAACTTTGAGATGCATCCTTGCTGTGCCCAATTTGAGAAACAGATGGAGTTCCCAACACATGCTCATCCCTTGAGCCTTCCAACGGAGTCTTCACAAACTGCTGCTGATTCAGTCACTCTTTGTGATGAGTGCAGAACAAAACAACCTGGTCGTATGTACAGCTGCTCTGCTTGCAACTACCACCTTCACGCTCTCTGTGCAAAGGACATGGTCAATGGGCTCTACGTGCATGGAATCAAGGCCCCCAAAAGGCAAAGTAAGATAGGAGCAGCAGCCAAGCTTGCTTCTCATGCGGTTCTGGGTTTTCTTGGTGGTCTGATTGAAGGAATAGGGAGGGATTTGGAGAAGTTCTGATTGAGAGTTTGGCCAAAGGAAATGGAAATACTAGTGTGGTCAAGAAGAGTAAAACAACCTGAATTAACATCTGATTTAGCAACTGATTATACTATGAAATATTGGCGTGTAAAGAAATGGACGTGTGGTAATTCCTGCATGGATGCAACTATATATTGGTGTGTAAAGAAATGGACGGGCGTTAATTCCTTTATGGCTGCAACTATAAGATCGAGCTTGTTAAGACGTATGAAATTGCGAGGTTTCAGAATGGGTACGAAACCATTCATATTGTATATGTTTTGTGCTTAGTATGTATGCATTGAAGGTATTATTTGTTCAGTATTGCATTTGTCCTCATCAACAAGTAAACTACTCTTCAATGAAGTGATCTCCAACCAAGCGTTTGTTCACTGTAGATTTACTTGTTCATCTCCAACCAAGTAGAGTAAACTACCCTTCAAAAACTTTCTGATTCATATTTGAAAACTAGACCGTTGCAATGCAAGTGTTAACCGCCCGGTGCCCCTTCAATCACCTCATTCCTAAAACGATGCTTAACCAGTAAATACCAACAATCTTCCCATGGATCAACGCAAATCTTATCTACCTGCCGTCTCCAATCTACCATGCCGGTTCTACTTTCTTGTCGTGATCACTTCACTGTGTTCCCTCTGCCTACCAATTCCTGCAAACACCATTAACGGGTCATGTCCTCAGAGTTGTGGCGCAGTCCAAGTTCCATACCCTTTTGGTATGGGCAATAGCTGCTCAAACCTGGGTTTGAAGTCTCTTGCATTGTTGGGACTTGGCACTCTTTTCCCTTCATCTCTGGTACGGGGCTCCAAATCTTGAACATATCAAATGGGCAACTGCTAGTTGACTCCTCCAAGCGCATAAAATCGGATTGTGCCGACCAGAATCGAACCATCACCAACATCTCCTAGCCGGAGACCGGCCCTTTCACCATCTCCCATGCCTCAAACAGTTTCCCGGCGATTGGTTGTGATACGGTGGCGGTGGTGACGGATGAGAACTCGAGAGCTAGTGGGCGTGTCTCACTCTGCATCACTCTGAGCAGTGTGGTCAATGGATTCTGTTCTGGTGCAGGTTGCTGTGAATCTTCCATACCCAAGGGGTCGAGGTACTTAGGCCTTGGTGCTAGTAGCATGTTTGGGTACAAAAACGTTTCAAGTTTTAGCAACTGCAGTTCTGCGTTTGTGGCAGAGCGAGGCAGATTTGAGTTCAAGGAGAATGATTCGGAGGACTTCACTAGAAGAACTGATATTGCTATGATATTGGATTGGGCTATAGGAAAGGAGAACACTACCAACCATGCTCATAAATTTTGTGGGGAGAATAGTTTTGTGTGGATTCAAAACATGGTTTTGGCTATATCTGCAATTGCTCCGATGGGTATGCTGGAAACGTATCCAAATGGCTCTAGAGGTTGCCAAGGTAAGTTGCATACATAGTTTCTCTCTGATCTGTTTAATCGTTTCTTGTTTAGATCTTTTTCTTTTTCTTTTTGTAATTGTGATCTTCTCTGTCAACATTTTAGCAATGCAAAACCTTAAAAGACTTCATAATTTTGAGGCTATCATGGCAACAATTAATGAGACAGTGTTGATGTTTAATGGCATTTTTGGTTCCTATCTTCAGATATCAATGATATCTTTGTTCAGATACAAATCTGTGTTCCCACTGCCCGCGGTCGCAACAAAATTCCTGGATTCAAATGCATTTGCCCATTTGGAAATACAGGTGATGGAACGAGAAGTGGATCAGGGTGCAAACACTACTTTCAAGTTCTTGAGGCGGTTATAGGTAGTTACACGTGATTTACCAACTATTATGATCTCTTTAATATCATTATTTAACCATGTTCGATAATCTAAAGCATAAATTATACATGCAGGAACAGAATTGGGGTTTATTGTATTGTTACTCTGCAGTGTCTGGTATTACTGTGCTCTCAAGAAGAGAACATCAATGAAACTCAAGGAGTTCTTCCGGCAAAATGGTGGCCTGTTTTTGAAGCAACAAGTATCTTCCCGAGAGGACTCTCCTCGTATATTCTCCTCCGAAGAGCTCAAACATGCTACTGAAAATTACTACGAGAGTAGGATACTTGGAGCTGGTGGGTATATGTACAAAGGCAAATAGAGGACGGGAGAGTGGCTGCCATCAAGAAATCCAAGGTCATTGATAAAAGCCAGATTGATCAGTTCATCAATGAGGTTGTGATATTGACACAGATCAACCACCGCAATGTTGTCAAATTGTTAAGATGTTGCTTGGAGACCGAAGTGCCAATACTGGTCTATGAGTTCATTCCTAATGGCACACTGTACTATCACGTCCACGAAAACCATTCTTCTCACCGGATAACATGGTCTAATCGCCCGAGAATCGCCGTCGAGATGGCCGAGGCACTCTCCTATTTGCATTCTGCAGCTTCAATGCCGATCTTCCACCGTGATGTGAAGTCGGCAAACATATTACTCGATGAACATTACACGGCCAAGGTCTCAGATTTTCGCATATCAAGGCTTGTCCCACTAAACCAATCTCAAATACCCACGTTGATGCAAGGGACATTAGGCTACTTGGATCCGGAGTACTTCCAAACTAGCCAATTGACTGAGAAGAGCGACGTGTACAGCTTTGGCGTTGTGCTTGTAGAGGTTCTCACAAGAGAAAAGCCGGTGTAGCTAGAAATATCACAAGAAAACAGAAATTTGGACATGTATTTTTACGCTTCATTAAGGAGGAAGGTGCTTCAAGAAATTTTGGATGATCATTTGTTGAGAGAAGGCAATGATGGACAGTTGAAGGCAGTAGTAGAGCTTGCAAGGAAATGCCTGGCTATTTAAAGGGGAGAAAAGACCAACAATGAAGAAGAAGAAGAAGAAGAAGAAGAAGAGGAAGAGGAAGTGGAAGAGGAAGAGGAAGAGAAAGAAGAGGAGGGAGGAAGAGAAGAAGAAGAAGAAGAAGAAGAAGAAGAAGAAGAAGAAGAAGAAGAAGAAGAAGGAAGGAGGAGGAGGAGGAGGAGAAGGAGGAGGTGATGGAGGAGAAGGAGAAGGAAACGACGAAGAAGATGACGGAGAAGAAGAAGAAGAAGAAGAGGAAGAAGAAGAAGAAGAAGAAGAATAGGAAGAGGAAGAAGAAGAGGAAGAGGAAGAAGAAGAGGAAGAAGAAGAGAAGGAGGAGGAGGAGGAGGAGAGAGGAGGAGGAGGAGGAGGAGGAGGAGAGAGGAGAAGGAGAAGAAGAAGAAGGAGGAAGGAGAAGAAGGAAGAAAGAAGGAGAGAAGAGGAGGAGGAGGAGGAGTGGAGGAGGAGGAGGAGGAGGAGGAGGAGGTAGGAGGAGGAGGAGGAGGAGGAGGAGGAGGAGGAGGAGGAGGAGGAGGAGGAAGAGAGGAGGAGGAGGAGGAGGAGGAGAGTTAGAAGGAGGAGGAGGAGGAGGAGGAGGAGGTTAGGAGGAGGAGGAGGAGAGGAGGAGAGTTAGGAGGAGGAGGAGGAGGAGGAGGAGGAGAGTTGGAGGAGGAGGAGGAGGAGGAGGAGGAGGAGGAGGAGGAGAGTTGAGGAGGAGGAGGAGGAGGAGGAGTAGAAGGAGAAGAAGAAGAAAGTGCATTAGCATTGTTCAATGTGCAAGGTTTTCAAGTGAAGAAGAAGAAGAAGAAGAAGAAGTGCATTAGCATTGCTTAATGAGCAAGGTTTTCAAGTTTAGAAGAAGAGAGTGCATTAGCATTGTTTAATGAGCAAGGTTTTCTAAGTTTTGGATTCGTTAAGAGGATGATATCTATATATATAGTTATATTATTATTTTTTCTGCCTAGTATTATGAGATTGGGGCAAGTTACACGTTTCCTCGTCAGTTAGTTTGAACTGACCATCGAAGATAAGTGCAGCAATGTACATATATATGTGTAGTTTGATTATTATTTTTTCTGCCTAGTATAATGAGATTGGGGGGAAGTTACCCGTTTCTACGTCAGTTAGTTTGAATTGATCATCGAAGATGAGTGCAGCAAGGTTTTGTCAACTGTGTAGGAAGTTTCTACCTATTCACACCAGGGAAAATAGTCAACCACTGCCAAACATTCCCGGGCGGAGTAAGATTTCTCATGGAAATAGATAAAGCACGCAAAATATATAGATCTTTTTTTACTTAACCGTAATAAACCACTAAAATTATGGTCATTGACTCCTTCTGTATTATTATTACACATGAATATAAGAGATGCACTGTGTACTTGAATGAATTAGTTCCCAGTTCGCGAATTACATTGGTGAACAGGAATGTCAACAAACTGCATGACCAGCATGAGTATACATACGTATGACATTAATGACAAAGAAAGAAGCCATCCCCATTGATGACTATTTAGAATCTTAGACAGAAACAATGTTATCCCTCCCTGTTACAAGACTCTGAAAGTTCATTTCATTCAAACCCGACTTCTCCCATGAAAGCTATTACACATTCCATTGCAGTTCGTTCTTAAGAATAACCAATATGTTGTGCTGAATCATGAGCAAAATATTTTAGTAACGCTTTGTAATAGGCATTTTTTTGTACGTGATTATTATAGTTTAGAGTGGAGTGATTTTCTAATACTAATTATACAAACGCAGAAGACCTCCGTGATATACCTGTTAAAATTTCATGGGAGAAACATAATATCTTGCAGGGAAGAAGAGATCGATCCTGCTTGTTTCAAGTGCCTTCTTCAGGATGACTATCAATTTCTCAAGGATTAGACAGACATTTTTTATATCACTAACAGTTGTATCTTTTTATAACCATGAACGGCTGCTCATGAAAAGAAGACAAGTGTGACACCCGCTGTTCAAACAGAGCCTAATGTAGCAATTATCTAATCCAGTTAAACACCTTCGTATTTACAAGACTACTTGTAGAAGCCATGAACTACTACTTTGTTAATGCGATCATATTAAAAAAACAAAATTAGCATCATTCGCTAATCTCATTACAAATTGAGAATATATACAAAAACGCATGAGCAGATTTATCTATTTTCTCTCTTCACATTATTAGAAAAAGAATGGTGAATGTCAACCAATGAAACAAGAAGGGATCTTGAATTTCACCATCTTTCGCTCGTAACGACGATCGGGCAATCAAGCTGCAACAGTTCCTTCTTGAATGGTGCTCAGCCTCGACCGGAACGACCGCACCGCCATCCTCGTCCGTCGCGAAGCGCTCCTCTGAAACCTCCTCACCGAGCTCGACGGCGACCTCGACGACTTCGTCGCCTTCGTCTTCTCGAACCCGGCCTCATCGCCGCCGGCATCGGCCACCGGACAAATCTTCATCCTCTTCGCCCCCCGCCGCCGGCTCCCGCCGCCCTCCGCCGCCGACATCGCCCACCCGGCCCTCGCGACCATTGCGCCCATCTCCGCCCCCGTCAGCGGCCGCCGCAGCATGCTCCGCGGCAGCGCGAAGTAGACCTGCCCGAGCTGGAGGCGCTCGCCGGGGGGAGCGCCGGGGCGGGCTCGTCGAAGAGCAGCGCGTCGGAATTGCAGAGGAAGGAGGCGGCGGCCGGGTCTCCGCCGGGTTCGAGGTCGAGGAGGGCGTCCGCGGCGGTGACGGCGACGGAGTACTGCCGGAGCTCGCCGGCGGCGGTGACGATCTTCGCCGTCGGAAGTTCGGCGGCGACGGCGGCGGCTTGTACGGACAGGCAAAGACCCATGGGAAAAGGAAGGGATGGTCCCGGGATTAGTAGTGGCGGGTTTTTCGGGGGGCGCGTGGGGGGTATATAAAGGGACGAGGATTTCGGGGTGGGGCCCGCGCGGGAGTGGGACACGCGAGCGTCGCCGTCATGCGGGTAGCGATAAATGCAGTCCGGACTCGGAACATGCCCGTGTCCGCCCACAATTTTCACCGGACAAAAACTGTTTGGGCATGGCCCATGGTTTGCCCCTTGCACCTTTTTCACGAGTCAATAAAAAATCTTCTTACTAACGCACCATTAATTCAATGATAATAGTAATCAAACTTTTATTATGTGTAAATAAATGTTGCGTCAACGTTGAAAGTAGTTCGAGAAAAAGCCATTGAAAGTTTGGGATGTGAATTAACCAAATCATAATCATGTTTGTTCTTTACTTTGTTGCAAAGCTCACCCTTAATTAATAGATAATGGTAATACATGTATCATCTCACGCTGTCAATGAAAAGCTCACATTTGAACAGAATTAAAAAAATCATTGCACCAAATACGCCTGCATCACAACATCTATTATAATTTTCGAACCAGTTTCCCTCACTCAACCGATGTCCCCCTTAATTAGAATTCACTATAGATTTATTCTAATTCATCATAACATTTTACAGATTTTTTCTTTTAAAATTAAGGAGCATGAATGATGTATTCAATTTAAATATGAATTATAGCACATGAGAAACCTACTCAATTTAATGAAGAGGAGACTCATCTAATCACTTTGACTAAGGCTGCTTATATTTTCATTGGGATTACATTTTAACTTAATTTAAATTTCAAAAAGTATATGTGAGGCATCGTATAAATTAGGGCTACTAATAAAGTAAACCATCCAATCATATAAGTACAATAGCTTGAATTCGGCTCATTATTTTTTAGCCAAGTTTAAGAGAAGTGTGAATTCAACTCAATTTTGAGTCAAACTAAGCTTATTGCTTGGCCTTTAATTCGAGCTGATAAGTTCTATAGAGAGCTTGAAGAAGCATTTTTAAATATTTGACTTTTAGTTTATTGAAACAAACAATTAATTTTTATGCATTTTGTTACAAAAAAATCATGTCTGCTATCACAAAATTGTATATTGCTTTTGAATTCATTTATTTGTTAGTTGGTAAATTGTTTGTAGTATAGACAAGTGTGAGATCGAGTCGAATTCAAACAACAAACAATCGGATCTAATTAACTTTCAAGTCGAGTTTAGGCATAGGTATTAAGAATTTGATCGAGTTTGAGTCAAGTTCAAACGAGTATAGAATTAATGTAAATATAGTTTGAGTATATGTAATTAAAACTCTATCCACAGAGATTAATATTCTTAATATAAATAAATGAATATTAATTTATAATTTTTCCTAGCACACACACATACGTGCGCGCACATATATATATATATATACACACACACAACGAGATTTTCCCCTACAGAGAATTTATAGAATGCTAATATAATTCTTGCATGTGATAAATATATAAGAATAGCCAATTATACCCTTTAGTGGAAAATTAATCAAGTGAAGCTCATAATGAGAAGGGATGCGGGTTGAACTCGAAGAGGGGGATTTAATGCAATTTGTTAGGATTGGATGGATGATGTCTACATCATAATTGTGCCATGAGGAGCTTGTGGTAGTCGCTCCCTCGTTATATTGCATCTTCTTTGTACATCACCTCCTCTCTACCTTGTCTGCCTTCTCCTTCTTTACATAGTGTGTATGTGTGTGTGTGTGTATATATATATATATATATATACACACACACACACGAGTGTTAGGTTTATCCCACATCGGTCGTAAATGATATTAGTGAGTCGTATATAAGCTAATGAGAAAGCTTTATTCCTTGAATTTATTTTTGGATTAAGAGAAATTCGTGACACCTATTACAAGTCCCTTTTGGGGGCCCAAAGGGCCCAACAATAGTATTTGAGCCTAAGTCTTTATACGTCGATTGTAGTTGTTTCCTTCATAGGTTCCACCAGTAAAATGTGAGTTTCGAGAATTTTGTTATCAAGATGAAGAGAAGATTCCGAGACAATGATAGTTTCGGGGTCATCCGATATATGAACGGGAATTATTAAGTCTATATCACATCGATCGTGAATGATGTTGGTGAATTGTATATAAGTTAATAAGGAGTCTTATTCTTTTAATTAACTTTTAGATTAAAAAAGGTATATGACACTTATTACAATTCCCTTTTAAAACCTAAATAGGCAAGAAGAGGACCTTAAAGTTTTGAATTTGAACTCGTACATTGAATTGAAGTGTCAAAGCTCCGAGTGCTCCGAGATGGAGGCGGTAGCTTGGCTTTAGAAGACGAAGGTGCACTAAGGTGCAGGCGTGAGCTGCAAGCCTAATTAAATAAACGTTGCCGTCCCCGTAAAAATACGAAAGTGAAAGGCTTATCTAATAAGCTTGGTTGTATTTGGTCGCGTCAGCGCTGATGATCATTGATTGACACGCCCTACACGGTTGTAAACCATATCTAGTTACTGGCATTCGAGTTCGTTAGTTTAATGATTGTTGATAAATACCCCACAAGTCACCACACTTTGTCAATTTACGTATATTAATAAGCTCTCTCTTTTCATACCTAACCCAACTTTGAGGTGTTTAGTTTTGAAAAAAGCAACTTTGAGGAGCTGTTCGTCATTACTTAGCTTATTTGACACAGCTCTATTTGAGTATTTTTAATACAATAGATCACAGTGTATATGTTACAAATTCACTTAGCTTATTTGACACAGCTCTATTTGAGTATTTTTAATACAATAGATCACAGCGTATTTGTTACAAAATCACTAAAATAAGTATGATAGATTCATCGTGCATCAGTTTTTTTTCTCTTGGTTACAATTCATTAAAAAGAATGTCATCTCAATAAATGTACTTTTCTGCTTTATTAGAATTCCAAAAATGTCATTTTGATTTTTTTTATATTTTTTAATTTATATTATTTCAATTTTCAAAATTATTTCAAAAAACATAATAGCTTATTCTTTATGTTTATAAACATGTATTTAAATTTTAATTGCAAATATTAAGACATTATAAACTAATATTATAACACCCTAATTCGACTTGATGAGTAGACCAAATTTTAATGTTATAATTCTGAAGGTGGTTCATTAAATTACTAGGTACAAATTTTATGAAAGTGAATCTCAACTTTTAAAGAGGTTTAAGACAAACAACTCATAGGAATTTATACCATGCATGTTGATCATACTATATATATAAAAGATTTAAAATTTAGAGCTCTTAAATGAACACTCTAAGCTACAGAAGAGGCAGTACTTCCCTTGTAACTAAGAGGGTGACTTTAAAATTCAATGATAGCTTCGAGCCACATGAAAACAACACTCTCAATGTAATTAAGAAGTTGAGTTCTTGAAAGATACAGATGAATAATCCAATTTTTATACTTAGTTTTAGTGATTAAGTTAGGTATCTTAATTACTTATGCTGATGTTGTGCAATAAAATAAATTTTGGGTCGTGGTTGCATGTTCCACATACCCTCCCGCAAAGTAAATTAAAAATACAAAGGCATCATCGTGTGTTTGGGCATCATACCCAAACACTTAGTTTTTACATGGACTCTTACTTCTAATACATATTTCTTTAACGCATGCACAACTACGACCAGATATGTTTCGTATATTTTAAACGTTCATTGTCATGTTTCGGGACTTTAAGGCTTACACACCCTCTAAATGATTGTTAGCCTTTGCCTCAAAATTAAATACCTTGCACAATAGTTATACTAATAATAATAATAATAATAATAATATATAATAATAATAATAATAATAATAATAATAATAATGCAACCAACTATCTCACACACTCAATCATATTCATTTATGATGCATAAGTCCATGGCATATGCCCAATAATAATATAGTTCAATAATGTCAAATGTATATCACAAAAGTACAACACTTGGTCCTTGTCTCCATCACCGCCATTAGCCATAGATCCATGAGCCTAAGTCCGCCAACGCCAAGTGACCTCACCTACGTACATATAGGAAAATACTTCAGTAATAAAATAAACGATCACCGGTTTGAAAATAACTATCAATATAACAAACTGGCAAATGGTACTTTGTTATTCACAGAAAACTTAGAAACTTCAGAAAATGTCACATAGGGACAGAATCAAAACATAAAACATAAGCCAATATCTTACTTTGACAATTTATACTTATATATATAGTTTATACCCTTACATCCTCCATATAACACATGCTATAGTACTCAAATGACAAAAGAACAGTTGGTTATATTAGTGCAACAAATTCTGAAAATATGTTACATTACTTAGAATCATCATACATTAAACTACCTCAGGGTTTAAGGAGTACTAGTGTAATTCATACATCGTATACAATGTTTTTATATTCGTAAAATGAAACCCTCATATACATATAGTAGGCTTGGGTAGGGATTTGTATGTAATAATTTTTGGAGCTTAGTTTTTAAAAAACAATCAAGAAATCTCAACCTTAAAGTTTTGTTAAATTGCGAAAAACTCAGCCAAATGGCTTGGCATGAAAAGGATTTGATAAAATGTTGTCGACGCTATCTTACATCTAAAACTCGATAAGAACCTCGCTCATAGAAGTCAAACAAAAATGAAGCAGAAGTGTCATACAGATCTAGATGAGTGAAATCCTCGTCTTAAACCTAGTGAGCTCACCTTGCAAATCTTAACAAATGATAAAACTTGAATTATGATTTGATCACATCGGCACACAAAACAAGCCAAAGCCTCCATACAAGCATGACTTAGAAAACTTACTTAATTTAATTATATTGACTTAATGAAGTATTAAACATCATTAAGCAACCTTAATCAAGGTTTAAGGTTTCATGGGCACGTAGTGGAAAAAGTTTAACTTATGCTTTAATCGACTGAACTTAACTAAACGATTTTTGGATAGGTCAAAGAGTGTCCAAAAAGGTTTAAAATTTAAACCAATGGGCCCTTACACTCTAAGTATGTGGTATAAAAATGACCAAGTGCTGGTCCATGGGCCAATATTGTAAACAAAGCCCACGAAGGACGGTTTAAGGTGATGGGAACAGTATTCCTTAGCCAATATGGTAAACAAAGCCTACGAAGGATGGTTTAAGGTGATGAGAACAATATTCCTAGGCTGCGCACCAAATTTGGTAAAGCTTGTTCATGGGCTTAAAAACCCCAAATAGGCCTCGTTAAAAGGTCACGTCTAGCCAACAACTTGGGCTTGATCGTAGAAAAATGTAAGGTACAAATCTCATGAGAATGGGCGGCTTGAGTGGGCTTCGGAAGGGAAGACATTGGTAAGGAATTTTTGAAACTGAATAAGCCTAATGGGCTTAAGAAATTTATACTGAATTTTCTAGCCATCCAAAAGCATGAAATTTGGTGGAAGCTCTATTGGGATGCAACCTAAGGACTTGTAAAATTTCAGGAATTTTCACCAACAATGCTACACACCACGGATTTTACAATTACTAGCCCTACATTCCTGTACATTCCCAAAATCCGTGCAAGAAGCCACCTAAATGATTTTTAGATAAGCCTAAATTTTAAATGGTGAAATTATACAATTTTTATGTCTTTAAATAATTTTGAAAAATTTTATAAAAACTTTTAAAGGCTCAACAAGGAGTACAAACATAGATCACACATCAAGCATACACAGATCATAGCAAACACAAGGGACGGTTAGGTATTTTGTTCATGCTTTTAATTAGATATTTTTAGTGTGGTAAAATTACAGGAGAAAACAAAGACACAAAGCAACAAGCATAAAAAATATAAGCATGATAAGAGAACTACAAAAGGGTGCAAATTTTGGGGGAAAAGGGCCACCAAGTCACAAGGACAGGGAAAGTTGCCACCTTTCCACGAGTTTCACTTGCCTACAAGCTCTTCGACAACATTTCTGACGAAATGATAAACATACAAGTTGTATATCTACTCAATATGAGCACATAAACTCAAGAATCATGTAAAAGTAATATGTAGAACATGAGATATGAATTTTACACTAAAATAGTACATAACCATGACCATAACAACTTCAAAAATGCTTAGCTATTTATCTAAGCATGAAAAAAATCATGATTTTAATCTCTATGCACTCTTAACAACCAAATATACATGAGAGAAATATGGTAAAAATACCTACAAGCACATATCTAAGCACAACACACAAATAACAACCAAAAGAGGTAAAGGTGAAATTTTATCTCAAATGTGGCTAGGCAAGGCCTCTTGAGGTATCTAACTCCAAGATCTACCACCCTAGAAGGCTAGCAAGGCATTGAAGGTGTTTGGATCTCCAAGGAAGAAGATGGAAGCCAAAGGGAGGGAAAGCGGGTCTTTGGAGGTGAAGAGGAAGGAGTGAAAAGGGTGAAAAGGTGAGGAAGGGGTGGGGTATTATAAAAAAATGAGGGTGGTTGGCTCAGTGATATCCTAGGTAAGGTGTAATACCTAATGGGACATGCATGTCATATTTAATGAAGTATAGGTTGGCCTAAAATCTAACAACTTAAAATTTTCACCCTAAAGTGGGTGAAACCCTAAGAACTGTGCTATAGGTTCCCCAGAGGCTTGGATGGTCCGAAAGGGGTAAAACATGTACAAGATAAGGTATTAACATCTATTTACATCCAATTCGGCTAAACTAAACATAGAAAAGGCCAAGCACGTAGTGTCTAAATGGGTGTATTGAACGTCGAAGAAGGTTAAGGCCAAACGAACATATAACTATTTTATACTTGAACCATGGTAAAAACGGTCAGACCAAACTAACCCGATTTGGGTCAAAACCAAACAGACTCAAAAACCATTGTGCGAGCGGCTCGGGTTTTACAAACATACTATAAATACAAAAAAAAACCAATAAAAGATACTTTAAACACAATTATTTATAATATGGTAATCAATTACAAAACATCCGGAAAAAATAAATTACTTTTCCCATCATATTTCACAGTGGCCACCATTGTTTTAAATATTGTATCAGTGTTTATATCGGATTTTTATATAGCACGAGGTATATTTGGTTCTACCAAATCGAATTAGGTTGAATCATATTCTAAAATTATAAATAAAATATTTTATTAAATATTAAAAAATATTTTATTATCAATATTTTATTAAATATCGATTAAAAACTAAAATTTTCAACAAAAAATCAAATTTTATGAAAATTTTGTGCTAAATAACCGAATACATACTAAAATAGTGCAAAACTTTAAACCCCTCTCGGATTTAAAAGCAGTGTTCGATCTACCGAGCAGAATCCTCTAGGTTCATACTTGTGGTGCCCATCCTTCTAATTTTTTTTAAAAAGCATACTTTTCCAAATCAAGAAAAACAGAGTACAATCGTGTAGTTTCATACTTGTGGTGTCCACCCTTCTTTAAATTTAAAAGAAAAATACCTTACTTTTCCAAATCAAGAAAACACAAGGATCTCCCACAAAAACACCAAACCATTAGTCAATGCATGAATCTCGATCATCTCCACCTGATTTTGGTCATGTGTCAGCTCAATTTGAACATGGACTTCAGCCTCTCGCATGACCGATATATACATTTGTACTTGAATTGTTTAAACATGTCCTCTGTCGTGCTCCTTTTGTCAACGCTTGACATTGATTCTTGTCTCTTGTTATATTACACCCATATAAAACAAACTATTTGGTTGTTTGTTAGAAGTAGTACATATTTGATTTGTCTTGTACATGTAACATGATGTAAACCTTTTTGTTTATGGAATGCGAACAGCTCAATATTTCGTGTTGTCCATAGCGAAGCAAACATGACAGCAAATGTATGTTCTAAGATTTGATGCATATTAATACGATATATATGTCTTGTCTCTGCTCGTGATCTCGGTGACCGGCTTGATTTGTTGTGGCATGTTATCACTCGTCACAAATTGTTTATCACGCCATTGAACTGTCGGAATTAGTCATTGACAACTAGCCTTGTCTTAGGATGTCGACAGGGTCGAACAAACTATAAATTAGTATACGTGACTTTACATACCCATTGAAGATTAAGACAGCTTTTATAACATTCAAAAACATTGCAATTCGCAAAGACTATAGCTGGTTCATCATTCTTTGGCATGTAGACATGTTTGCATTGCAGCTACCTGATTTTACACAAACCGTTAATCACGAACCAGTGATAAGATCATACACAGTCTTTCCATCCTCTTCCTGTAAAACACCCAGCTAAATCCATGGAAGTTTCCAATGCTTCATTCTTCAAATCCTCGTACAAATTGTCGTTCAAATCCATCTCTGGGCACTCTCTGCCTTTATAACAGAGTTCAACACCTCCACCGGCCCCATCTCAGCATTCTTTCTCAAACATTCCTCAGTCAATGACACCACCTTAATCAACTCATCCATGGAACTCTCCTCCCTAATTGCCGCATCTATTTCATCATCTGTCGATAACAAGAATCTCGTCACAACCCTTCTCCCTTCTCCCCGTCCATGTCCACGCTGGGGTCTTTCCCTGTCAATAGCTCAACAAGAAGCACACCAAACCCATAAACATCACTCTTATAGGTTATTAAGCTCGTCTCTATAAACTCTGGGTCTGTAAGCCCTCTTGCCTCCTTCATATACGTCTCCATTGTCATCAACATCGCCACCCCGAATTGGATCAATTTAGCATTGCACTTGTTGTCCATGAGGATGTTGCTAGACCTCACACGCCGGTGCAGATACCTTTGTGAGTGTGCACAAGCCAGCGCCCTCGCCGTCCCGACCGCATCCTTCCATCGCAAAATTTTTCCCTTGGCCACCACCTCCTCATCATCATCTATTACAATGCTAGTAGTACCTTTGTCACTGCAACCACCATTTTTATCATGTAGATAGGTGTGGAGATTGTGCTCATAGAACTTGTAATAAACCAGCATAGCATCATCGAGCGATTTCTCTTCAAGATTGCAACGGTATGGCCTAACTCCGGAAAGCAGTGAACTGGGTTATAAATAGTTCAATCGGGGATCAGTGTTTAAAATA